>CAUYLG010024924.1:0-98958 GCA_963573385.1 Cacajao melanocephalus
TGGGCAGTAGAACAAGAATTCTGTTCTCTCTCCCTCTTTTTCTTCCTCTTTCTTTCTCTCGTACATTCTTTTTTTTTCTTTCTTTCACTCTCACTTTCTTTCCTCTCTTTTCCTTTCTTTCAAAAAAAAAAAAAAAAAAAGGGATTGTTTATATTACCTTACAAGTTTGTCATGAAGATTTTATGTTAAATGCTTAGCACAGAGTTTGGTCCATAGTAAACACACAAAATATATTTGTTCTTAATATTAATAACTAATATTATTAATATTAATTCATTAGTAGTAGAGACGCGTTTATACTCATGTAGTCATATTCTCTTGTCCCACATTTCAGGGGACAAGTTGCGTAGCATACATTTGCAAAACTGAAAAGAATTAGGTGAGCCTTTGTTCTTCTTGAAATTGGCCACAGGAAATTTAAGGCTCTTCCTGGCCTCATCAGTGTAGGGCTTAAATTATGTACTTGACTTAGGAGAGACTTTTGCTAGGCCTAAAATTGACAATAGTTAACAGAGAAGACAGTGATAAAAGAAAAACTTCAGCCGAATTAAATTTAAAGGAGTTTAATTGAGCAATGAACGATTCATGAATTGGGCAGCTTCCAGAACCACAGCAGATTCACAGAGACTCCAGCGTAGCCATGTAGTGGAAGAAGGTTTATAGACAAAATAAGGAAAATGAGGTACAGAAATTGGAAGTGAGGTACAGAATGGCTGAATTAGTTACAAGTTGGCATTTGCCTTATTTTTACACAGTTTGGACACTCGGCAGTGTAGGAATGGTTGAAGTACTGCTACTGGGATTGGTCAAGACTCAGTTACAAGCACATAATCCTAAATTAGGTTTTCAATCTTTTCTAGCTACTAAGCTAGGTTGCCGTTTGTCCACAAGGACTCAAATATAGAAGCAGAGAGTCCTTCTCAGGCCATATTTAGTTCGCTTTAACAACAGAGAAGAGTAAAGAGGTTATTGACCTAATAACATCTGCTTCTTTACAAAGGGGCTCATTTGAAATCTAATTTAAAGTCGTGACATTATGGTGTTTTTACATATCACTTTATAAATTCTTAGAACTTAAATGGTCATAAAAATTCTGAAGAGTAATTGTATTTTCTTAAAATGGCTGCTTGTGGTTTTAGGGTGCTGCATTTCTTCTCCTCCAGAAGGGCTTATAACCTCATGTCAAAACATTTGGCAATTACCTTGGACACCGATGCCAATCTATCAAGCAATGAAAGTTCTAATATTCCATTATGAAATAAAGATCACTGTGACAACGGACTGCTAATACTTTAGAATTGTTTCTGACCCTGAATTTTTGTAACAGCTATGAATGCATGGTAGACATGTGAGCTCTGATTAGTCCTCTTAAGCAATTTCCCTTGGTGTTGCTAACCTTCTAGACTGCTGGGGCAAAAACATTTATTGATCACTATATACCCAGCCACTATGATCATTCCTGGGATAAAATGATGAAAAGATATACATGGCCATGGCTTCATGTTTTTAGGGTTTAGAGTTTTTAATTCAAATACAGAGACCTGAAACCTGATGCTTAAGGTTTGAATGTAAGGGGCTTTGAGCTTGAATTTATTTGAAGACACCAAAGTTTAGTTGAAAGCTCATTTAGTGCCTCTTCCACTGAAAGCCTTAAAACCATTTACCTTCTGAGAAAGAAATGATTTTATTACTAAAACATGATGCTAAAGTTGACCTTAAAAGTAATGTCAATCTCTCAGAGAGACAGAATAGAAAGATGCCCACTTTGATGAACACAGAAATACCTATTTTCCCTAGCAACTCTTGGTGCTTATCACTATTGAGTTATTTACTTCAAGCCCAGAGATTTTTTACAGGCCCACTGGAGAATGTAGTGTAACCCATTTACACCTCACCATCCCAAATGGGAGATTAGTCTGCCGGTCATTTGGCAGAGTAGAATCCCAATAAAAGTATCTATAAGATAAGCTATCATTTTTAACACTGCTTGAGAAGGGCAGGTTTAAATACTCAGTTACAGAAGATCTTGAGAGCAGAGAACACTTGACAACAGGCATGGATGACAAATTGCATCTTCTTCACAGGTGTGCTAGCACTCATTGCTAAAGATGACACCTAGTCCAAGGTCAGCAAATGGAAAGCATCGTCGCCCACGACTCTCCAGCAAACATGGCTTCTTTATCAGTCAGCACTTTTTTTTCAGCTAAGCCCAGATGCAGGCCCAAAGTCCTCTCTGCCCATCCTTCCAGAAGGCCACTGTGATAATCTGAACTGGGAAGGAAGGAGAAGTTCCATTGCTTTCCAAGATCACCTTCTTCTTTATTTACCTCCAGGCAGATGTTTAAGCTAATTTTCCCAGGGGAAAAAAATAATATCTCTCCTGTTTGAAAGCATTCTGAGATGAAAATGAAATAGAAATTGAAGACTCTTTCCATTCTTAAGGGCTTTGGTCAATTGTTTTTAGAAATTTCTTCCCGGGATTTATATTATTTTCCTCCCACCTTACCCCTCCTGTGTCCATTTTGGAGAAAAGCACCTCGTTTATCTTTGGGAGACGGTAACGCAGAAACTGTAACTGAGCAGAATTCCCCTTGAGGATCAAAATATTTGTGTTAAATGAAATGAGAAATCTGCTAAGTGGTGGCATGAATCCCCCAGGGAAGGATATTTTGTAATTTTGAAAAATTCCTACTGAAATTCTTCTCTTGCCAAGAAAAGAGGAATGATTTCTATTAAAATTACTTCATGTCTGAATTACTCTCTGCCCCTCGGGAACATATAACATTACAGCTTTTATGTTCAGTAATTTAGAGGGACGAGGGGACACTTTATTTGGAAAGCATGCAGACTTAACACGAAATGTTGGGTATTAAGTAGTTTCACCACAAAAGTCTCTTTTTGAAAATTTACACTTAAACTGTTCAAATTAAAGTTCATTTTTCAAACTGGTTTCTATGATTGTCTGTGTAAGTCCCTTTAACTTTCTACTCTTATCTCACCATTCCCTGAAGCTGCAGAGAAAATCCTTTGATTGGTGATCAAGAGTTGTAGCTTTTATAGAAAACAGGATAGATGGCATCACTTTAATAATGTGAGTGCATGCTTTGAAGCCAGTCAAATCAGGTAATTTTATTAAAATATATATATCTGCTTCTTTTGGAAAGGCACAAGAGATAGAAAATAGGTTTAAACTCACAGGCCAACTCTGATCAAGTATTATGGATCCCACTGGCACTGTGCTGGGAAAAGTTCTGAGGCCAAATTCAGGTTTAGGGAGAAAAAAAGTGAAAGATGAGGATTTTCCCATGATCACAGGTGGCCGATTTTAAGCACAAGCACCAAATACAGTTGTCATCACTGACACATATTAAATATCAAGAGAAGTGCTCTCTGACTTATGTAATTGAAGTTGTTTTCTGTGTTTTCTAATTTTCTGCAGTAAATATGTATTGTTTTCGTGATGAGATTAAAGCTCTTTTTCCTTTTTTTTAAACTGGAAAAACTGTTTTGACCACTTTTCCTTCAGTTGTCCTAAAGCTTGCAGAAAGTCATTAAATTATCTTATTTGTGCCCTGTCCAGGAAAAGTCATCCTTAGGGCCAACAGAAAGTCTGGAAAGGGTGTAAGATCTGTTTCTATGTAATAAAAGTCAGTGGTTCTTTGAATTATTGATTAATTATTTGAGTTACCCTAAGGAATATTCATAGACTTTATCAAGGCAAAGTTTCCAGTATTATTCCTATGTTAATGGGCTCGGACTAAAAAGAAGTGGATCTAGGATCGTTGGAATAGCAAAGCTGCAGGGGTATAAAGGCCCTAGAAAAAGCCAGTTACTGATCTCTACGATGGTTTCATGCTCATAAGCCCTTGCACACTCTTGTGTGCTTGCTCTCCACGCCCACCCCATTCCCCCACACGCTTTCTCTCTCTCTCTCTGTCCCCCACAACACATATACCTATCAAAGGGAGAGCATAGTAATACCTATTTCACAAGTTGCTATGAAATCCAAATGAGCCAATGTATTTGAAAAGCACTTCATATACTCCAAAGCGCTACAGAAATGCTAGTGCTATCACTCTTTGTGGTGATTATAAACATCCTTGATTCTTGTGTTAATTAAGGGAAACAGTAGTATTCAAAACACAGATAATCTGAATCTATTTCCTCACATTTTGGTAACTGATGACTTCTAATTAGCTTAGACTCTATGTGCCTCTATGCATCTATCATCAGAGAATATGGGGTTCAACAGGTCACAGCACAGATGAAATGGAGCCCCAAAGAAGTTATGTAATGACTTTGGATCACATTAACAATGATACGTGGCAAGTGAACTGGAAGCTATGGATTTTCACTCTCTGTGTAGTCCTACTTTCCAACATGTGCTACCACTTTTTATTTGTCTTTATAATAACATTTCCCTGGATTACTGCAGTTGAATGAATGGTCCAGCTTTGGCCGACAGGCCAATAAAATTATTTTTCCTTCACTGAGCAATTGCCCCCCGAGAGAGGAGACTTCACCTAGATTGGTGATACATTATTAAAACTTAGCCTAAAACAAAACACTTGTCACAGATTATCCACATATTAGATAAATGTCACTGAAATTGAAAAATAACCTAGTTTATATGGTTAGGAAAATAAAAGCAGCATGTCATACTTAACCCTTCACATTCTCCTTTCACTAATATTTGACAGAAAAAAAATAAGAATATTTAATTCACAGAAGACTCAGGTCTAAAGTAATAAGTTGAAAATACTGGTTATTATTTAGTGTAGACGTATTTTGTTCCAGGTATGTTCAATGTATTGCAGATAATCTTTACAGCAACTCCATGTGATACTGTCATTCCATTTTAAAAGTATGGAAACTGGGGCTCAGAAACATTAAGTAATTTTTTTTTATTTACTAAATAGTAACTACTTAAGGACTGAACCTCCAAAGCCCATACTCTCTTCATCCTCCAATACTAACATATTAGTATTGAAGAGTCAATTATAATAATTTTTCTCCTACTAAATGAGTTCAAATGGTGATAAACATGCTCAGAAGCTCGCAAAATTTTAATTATTAGCATTCTACCAATGGCACACAAAGGTTCCTATTTCTCCTTGTGCCATGCTCACTAATACTCGTCTTTTGTTTTTCTGACAATAGCCATCCTGACAAGTATAAGGTGATAGCTCACTGTAGTTTTGATTTGCATTTCCCCGATGATTAATGGCATTGAATATTCCTCCTTCTCTTCCAAAAATCGTTCTTAGATGTGGTAGAGTTGCAATCCATAAGTAAGTTCCCTAGCTGAATCCATGAAGGTGCATGGTATTGGTGTAGACTGGTGGAGAGGAAGGCATGAACCTAGGCGGTTTCTGAGAAGGATACGAGATTGTAGGAGAGTATTTCAAGGTCATGTGACTAACCTTCTGAAATGATCTGATTCTAAGAAGGAAAAAATTCCAGGTTCCATAGAAGTGAAACAAAAACTGGCTGAAATAGAATGTGTGTCTTTAGCTCTGACTATTCCCTTGTGCCTATCACTGACCTCATTGTGCATCTTTCCAGTGTAGATCCTAAAGGCAATTTAATTACATCACAGAACAAGTGTAAAGAACAACCAATGCAGTCTACTTCAGAAGTGTGCAATAGAAATTATTAAAATTAATGATCTGGGCAGCTTGCAGGTAAGGTGACTGCTCCAATTTGAGCCAAGTTCTTTCAAGTTGTACTTTTTTTTTAAGAAAAGAGTTCTGCCTCAATCCGTTGAATTGGATTATTTAAATGAAATACACTTAATAAGTTCCCTTGGGCATCACTTGATACTTCTTTACTATTCTTTTTTACCTTTTTTGTGTTCGATTTAACACCTGGGTAATACTAAGTGCCATGGTTACTATAAATTATAGGAGACTAAATAAATATTTGAGCAAGCAGGAGAGATTTGATGAAATTGCTGAAAATGAAAGGTTGAGTACTATTTCCCGCACCAAATGGACTCTCCTGCTTGAGCATGCTCTGCCAACAGTGGATTTAGTTTTCATAGCCCCAGACATTTTCTAAATGGGTAAATTGCCAGCGTGACCACTTCCGTGTTTCTTTCTTGTTTAAGCCTCAACATATTTTTCACCCTTTGACTTTAATCCAAGCTAGTACGTTATGGCCAAGAATTGAAGGCTTGATAATAAAGGGTTGTAGCATTAGAACTCTATTGCAAAATCTACCTTGAACAGGCAAGAATATTTATATTGTAAATGTGGATTTTAGGCACATGAGATTTATGATACGTCAAAAGTCGAGTCCTTCCTGGTAAGTGGGCATGAATGAGGGGACTCAGTTAGGGTAATTAATAATAATTATAGCAATGTCAGAAAATTTGGAACAAGCAAGAAAGATTACTGAGTGCCTTCAAAAGAAAACTATGCCCTGTTCAGAGCAGTTAATTTCAATATTACTGGTTTATAAATGAGTCTGTTTTTTTAGATTTCCCTTTGAACCAGCTGTATTCACTTAATAACGAGAAACATAAAATCCTTGACATGTGTTTATTTTATATCTCTGTGAGACTCATGATTTTACCTTTTAAAAAATTTACCCTTTCAGTATTATCCTATCCAGTGTTAATAACTAACATGTAACGAATGCTTACAGTGCTAAATTCTGCAAGTGCATTTTTTCATTTAAGAGACATAAGCCTATGTTCCTCCCTTTAAAATGATAAACTGAGTGAACCTAAGAGAGGTCAAGTAACTTGCCCACCTAAGAAATGATACTGAAATTCAGAAAAGTGTCTTCTGCCACCCAGAAAATGTACACATTTCTAGTTAGCTCTCTATCACCTCTGACTAGATGAGTTCACCATGCAGAATTTATTTCTTTTTTGATAATATATTACCTTAAAGTGTATCCTCTTCCACACACCGTCTGCAATCTTACCAATACATACCTTTCTCAAAGAGCTGGTAACACAGATATCCTCCCAAGATGGTTGTTCATTCAGCCCTAGCCTAATAATCCCTACAGAGAGGTTGAGAGCTAAAGAATGAGAGGGAGAAGAGTTCTGGGTTTAGAGCTGGAAAGGAGGAGGTGGCAGTTGCAAAATGCAGGTTTCTGACGTCTTTGCTAAAAACACAGTAGCAGGCAACTGTCAAACAACACGAGGGCATGCAATGGAATTTGATGTTAGGGGTCCTGACACTGAATTCACAACTCCATTCTCCATGCATTCCACAAAAATGTCCCATCACCCCTGACTTCCATTCTCTCTTGAATTTAGCTCTCTGCTTTTAGGCTCAGATTCTGTAGCTGCCTAGGTTCAGCCACTTTACTGTGACAAATGCAAAGCCCTACTAGGACCGAAGAACCGTGAAATCTAGGTAGGTTGACCTTGTTGGGCCCCAGTGTCCTCAGCCAGGAAAAAAACAACTCAAAAACTGGAAAGGAGATCCCTTTCAGCTTTAAAATGGAATGAATTCTATAATTACTCTTCATCATTAAGTGAAACACAATTCCAAATGTGAAATGAAATATAAACCCTTTTTAGGAATTCTAAAACATTTATTTAACCCTTTATTTTATTTATTTAAAACATATTTCATTCCAAAAGGAAGCTAAGCTGATTTGCTGGATTTTTGCACAGTCTTGTCCATATGTTATTGCTGGTGGAACAGAGTCAGAAAGCTACACGAGGCAGGGCTGTTGTTTGCAAGTACAGAAACCAGTTCTACCATTTCAGAGTAAATAATGTTTCCATGGAATCCAAGAACTAGAATGTACAGAAATCCAAGGCCCTGTGAATGGACAGGATCCAGGGACAGGGATGACTTTAATAATGTCCACTCCCAATTGTGCTCCCCACAACATACCTGCCTCACTCATTTCTATTATCGAGTATGGCACAAGGCAGAAAAAATGTCCACGTATACACACATATACAACAATCACACATATACATCAGCTGTAGAGTAAACAACTTCTCTCCCTAAAACCCAAACCAAATTTTCTGGAGAAGGAAATGGTCAAGCTTGAGTCACACACCAAGCTTTTGACCAATCAACTGCGGCTACAATCTGGGAATAGTGCTCTGATTGAGATGTGTGTTCTTCCCTCCTCCAATCAGTCGTAACCTGTGGGCAGAGCCACGCTGTGCAAAATGGTCAACAGGGGCCACATAACACTATTAACTGAGATGCGAGAAAGAGAAGACTGCC
Source organism: Cacajao melanocephalus (assembly GCA_963573385.1). Taxonomy (NCBI): domain Eukaryota; kingdom Metazoa; phylum Chordata; class Mammalia; order Primates; family Pitheciidae; genus Cacajao; species Cacajao melanocephalus. The sequence continues at coordinate 8,208 of CAUYLG010024924.1, forward strand.
AGAAAACAATTGTTTGCGGTAACAACTGAAGAAATGTCACTGAAAGTGCTGTAAGAAACCATTATTAAATAATACCGTGCTCACAAAACATTAAATTAAATAATACCATTAACCTCATTATAAACTCAAGCTAGAGGCTTTATGTACTCCTTCAGTCCACGGGGACATTTTGACACAATCAAAGGTGATGAAGAAAAGCAGACTGTTATCTATGGGCTAATCACAATCTTGTTTCTCCCGGGGCTCTTATATATGGTCCCAATAAATGTCTGTACATTCCTAAAGAGTTCTTCATCTATTTTCTCAGCAGTTTTCTTTTAATTCTTGGGCTTCATTTATCCCATTAAAAAAAAAAGCACATTGGAACATCAATGCATATCCCAGCTTTTGCAATTGTTCTCTCTGCACAATTAAGCATAATAATTGAAGTATCCTTTTTGTCCTAAAGACAATTAAAGTACAACTTTGAAAACATATGACAATAATATTGAATAACGCTGCTTTTGTCAGTGAGGTTGCTAAATGGGCAATAGATCTTAGAAAGCAAATAGTCTTTCTTTCGTAAACAGATCACTGCTGAGGTTACTTAAATGGCTGTAATAGGTCCCATATACCACTGGCTGCCGTAGTAAGTTTTTCTAGTTTGCTGTTTCTATTTTTTTATGAGAAATGAGCACTTTGTGGTAATTGGCAATGCCCATTGACGTACTGATGAAAAATGTGTCTAAAACCACTTGGAAAGCAGCAGACAGCCAAGAAAAGAGAAACCATTAGGGATTTTTAAAAAAATCATATTTAAAAGAAGCTCTGAGACAGAATGGGAGATGATATACTGTCAAGTGGTTAACTATAATACGGAATCCATAAATTGAGAGACCACAATGGCAGCGACAATGTAGCTACTTAATAAATGAAGTAATCACTGCCCAACTACAGTTTTAAAATAACTTTAGCTTTCTTTCATCATACAGATCTGTCTTCTTCACTCTTCACCAAAAATAGCTTCCATGAGGGTAGAAATATTGTCAATTTTGTTCATTATATTATCTCTAACACCTAGAATGGTGGCTGACAAGAGGTGACACTCAATATTTTTTTGTTTTACTGTGTTTATTTTCTTTTTATTGAAGAATAATATACCTACAGAGTAGTACACAGATCATAAATATAAAACTTATTAAATTTTCCCAAATTGAGCACATCTACACAACCAAAACACAGACTAAGAGACAAAACCTGATGGGAGTGGTGGCTCATGCCTGTAATCCCAGCACTTTGGGCCAAGGCTGGCAGATCACTTGAAGCCAGGAATTCGAGACCAGCCTGGCCAACCTGGCAAAACCTTGTCTCTACTAAAATTATAAAAATTAGATGGACTTGGTGGTGTGCACCAGTAATGCCAACTATTCAGGAGGTTGAGGCACTAGAATCTCTTGAGCATGGGGCGGCGGAGGTTGCAGTGAGCTGAGATCATGCCACTGCACTCCAGCCTGGGTGACAGAGCAAGACTCTGACTCAAAAATAAATAAAATAAAATAAACAGAGACAAAACCTTACTATTCACCTCTGACCCCTCTGGACCCTTTCTCAGTTTCTAACTTATATCAGGATAACTACCATCCCCACTTCTAGCAGCATAATTTAGTTTTGCTTATTTTTGGACTCTGTATGAATAGGATCACATAACGTGAATTGCTCTAGATATGACTTCTTTCAATTAACACTGTGCTGGTGAGACTCATCGGTATTTTGTGTAGCTGTATCTCACTCATTCTCTTTGCTACAACATATTCCATTGTGTGAATGGGCCAGTGTATTTACCCTTTCAAGTGTTGATGGGCATTTAAGTAGTTTCCAGTTTGGGACTAACATAACTAGTGCTCTTATGAACATTCTAGTTCATATCTTTTGATATACATGTTTCTATTGGATACATATCTGGGGTGGAATTGCTGTGTTATAGAACAAACATATGTTCAGATATTTCTAGAAATAAATACCTGTTAATTAATTTAATGATTTGAGCTTTAAAAGGCCAATATTTTAATTGAATTGGGGAAATAATTAACATAGTTTAACACTTTGACTTCCACGTGAGGAAGCTAAAGGTGAGATTTATTTAAGAAAGGCAGTAGAGTGAAATATATCCTGCTACCAAGTAGCTGTGAGGTCTTGAGCAAGAATCTCCAATTTTTTTACATAAATTGAGGAAATTGAATAGGTTAATCTCAAAATCACTTTCACATTCCAGTTCTAAAATTCTAATACCCTTTTGGGGTGTAATTCTCAAAGCCATGACTACAAACCATATTTCCAAACTTATATCCAGTATTCTCAAACTCATACTCAGTATATTATACCCATTATATCCAGTAGTGTTTATAAATACTTATAAATATCAGCATTATAAATATTTATAAATATCAGCATTTATTTTAGTGATATATTATTGATTAATTAATTATTATCCATGTCAAGAGCTAATAACACTAGCTAATCTTTACCGAATGCTTTTTCCAAGTGGCTTTCATGTACTAACTCATCAAATTCTCACAAGAATCTATAAAGAGTTGTTATGCCTATCCTTCCTTACAAAGGAGGAAACTGAGGCACAGATGGATAAATGGCCAGTCTAAGTCCACACAGCTGTTAAGCAGTTGAGTTAAGTTTCTTTGAGCACTACACACAGCTAACAACTTTATCTGTGGCCATCTTTAAACCTAATGAGCATCCAACAGCAAATCTTTTTGCTACCATTTACACCTGTTTCTAGCCACTTGTTTCAACTGAAATTGGTTTCTCCCTTGATTCCTGTATGTGACTTGTGACATACCGAGTCCTAAATGAGCCCCCACCCCTTACAGCAACATTCTCCATGTAATGTTCCCAACGTGGTCTTAGCACACTGAGAATCAGATTCTTTATTGAACTCTGCTACGATCCTCCAGTGCTGATCTCTTTCTTCAACAACTCTTAGACTAGTTTCTCAACTCAATTTTTTTAAAAATTAATGAAAGCAGCAAAATTAATAAATCATGAATGACTAAAACCTATATAGAAAAGAATGCTAAACAGGATAGTAGCATTAGGCATCATTATCTGTAAGAAACTATAAATCTTATGCATTGGGTGTCTATTAAGGTCTAAGTTTAGCTTGAAGAGAAGTTGATAGAATCCTTTAGTCATGTGGTAGACGAATTAACTCTGCACTGATCCAATTCAGATTATTGCTTTGAAATTCTTTGGCTCCTCTTTTTCTATATTCCATGAAGTTTAGCAGGCTTTTACTTTCATTTTCTGTGTCCTAGGTTCCTGGTTATTAGTAAACAGAATTCTCAGGTCTGTCTGAAATGGCTCTAATTGATGACTATTAATGGTAGGGTGCCCACCGGTGAATTTGTAAGGAGGCTTTACTTTCCACCAAAATACTTTGCAGTAATACGTCTTTGGGGCATCCTGTTATATAGAAAGCCTTCCTTTCTCTCTACACATAAGGTCCCGTTGTTCACAATCTATGGTTTCTTCTATAACCAATCTAAATTGATCTGTAATTGGTATTCTGAACAAATACTGCCATGATCTATGTTTAGTCCATCCCCAATATTTTGGGTGGGAGTGGTAGGTAAGAAAGGAACTTTACTCTGTATAGTTAGAGGTAGGAAGGTTTTCCATTCTTCTTGCCCTTATAAACTCCTTTAGAGAATTAGATCACACACACACACACACACACACACAAACACACATGTAACCCTAATTACTACATAATCCCTTGTTAATTTTATTTAATTGTTTAACACAAAAATTTTGCATTATAAATATAGTTACATTAAAAATTTATATCAAAAATTTTGCATTTTAAATATATTTATAAATAAAATATTTATAATATGTATAAACATTTTAAGTATTTAGGATGGCAGTTCTGCCTTGATACATATAATCTGAAAAGTGGCCTTAGTTCTCCTTCTAAAGAAATGTGAAGGTAGCAGCTCAACAAAAGCTGCATTCGTGGATGTTTCCCTCCCTTAGACTCTTGTTCTTCGGTAATCTCCAATGCCTGGTTCCCTGGTTCACGTGTGACTCTTACTGAAGTTCAGTACCTGTAGCTATTTTCAAGCCTTTCCTGTTACCTGTGGTTAAGGCATCAGTAGACTTCAATGCCTCACTTAGGTCACTATTGATTGATTGTGCAATTATTTAATACACATGAGCTAATCAGTCAATAAACGACCGGTAGGAATTTTGGTTAGTATTTTTCTATTTCTGTAGAACCACAGAAGAGATCCAGAATGTGGTCTTTTGGGGTTTGGGGATTACAAATCTACAGGTTAGCCCCACAAGGGCAACTACTTCATGATTCCTTTTGTTGCATTCTGGACGAAACATCTAGACCAACATATACGATGAGGTCAAGAAGAGAGGGGTCGAGCAGCAGTTCTCTATGAGCTGAGATTATTCAGTCTCTGAAGCTTATAGCACTTTATTATAATCGCTCTCATTTTTATTAAAAGTAATAACATGTATAGTTAAAATGACTGGTATTGGTATTATTATTTCACTTCTTAAAATACAAGAAAAGTCAATTCTTGTGATTTAGAGAGGAAGAAATGGATAAAATATTAAGATAGTGATCAAATCTCTTAACAACTAGGTATCAACTAAGAGGCAAAGAATGCTCACATAGAGACCACCTTGTTCATATCTTTGATCCCAGGCAGCCCACCGCTCAGAATTGGAGGCAGATGGGACCTGAGACACATTAACAGTGAGGCACTGGAATGAAATCCACAGACTCTTGCTGCGGAGGGTTCTTAGTACTGCCCTGGTTCTTGCTTATCCTAAAATATGATTTGTTGACAGAGCAGTATAGATCAGAAGAGGAAGCTGTTGCTTTGGAAAAAGATACAGTTAAAAATAAAATATGTATAGTCAGTGAAATTGGAGGAATATTTTTAAGTTACTAAGAGCTTATGGAAATACAGTCAAAATAAAAAGGGGAAAACTGATTTTAAAATGAGACCTCTCTGATATAGCTGAAGTTTGACCAAATGTCCGTGCATGACCCATTCTTTTTTTGTCCTGGACACAGAGATGTTTCCTCATGTTAAAGATACTCTAATTAGAAAAACATACATTAAAATAAAGTGAAAATAAAATTAATTAGAAGAAGTCTGGAAAGAAATGTGGGAGGAGTTAGTTACATAAAATAAAGCAAAAGAATTTGAAATTTGAGAGAGAACATAAGCCAGTATCTTAAGAAGTCCTCCAGGTACCATTGACCTCTTACATCTCCCATTGTCTCTGGTCAAGTTTAAATGGATAATAAATCATATAGCTATATAACCACATTTCCCCCCCTGTCAAAGTCGCTGCTTGAAATCAACCATGGACTGGAAAGAGGAAAGAGTTTTCTCCAGGAATTTTGTACGAGCAGAACTGGGGCTGCAGTATAATAGCTGGCTGCTGTATCAGTTTGGTCTCCTTATGCATACTACTATCTGAAGGCTAAGCCTGCCCAGAGTAGACAATAGAACAGAATTCACATTCTGCGTACTCTCAATCAATCTTGAATTTCATGAGATCTGTATACTTTTGATAAATCATTTTTTATTTAGATTGATTGGGTTGCCTTTTTATTATACAAACAATTTCAGACAGAAATGGAGTCTCAGCTGAAGATAAATTCTTTCTACTGGGTAGAAATATGATGTATCATTTTAATTTCAATCAGAAAACAGAAACCACTCTAGCTATTTCAACTGGATAAAACTTAATCTAGGGAATTGATTATCCAGGTGATTAAAGAACTAAAAAATCAAATAGGAGACGGTAAGGCATCCCAGATATTGACAACAACAAAAAGGGCTGGAGAAACATAGGAAAAGGCTCTGCTTCCAAATCCAGGAGTTAGTCACAGACTAGAAGCTAGAACCACAGAGGGCCTTTCTAATGGGACCATGAAGAGTGGTGTGTTCCAGCAGGATCTGGATCCATAGCAGATGCGCAGAGATGCTGCCAAAGACCTGACCAAAAACAGAAAAAAGAAGGACTATCTTGGCTTCTCTCCTTTATATATTCTTTGCACCAGTGTATCCCACTGGCCAAACCTGCACAGATGCTAGAGGACTAGAAGGGTGTGACAAAGTAGTTTCTTATAATACAGGCCAGGACAGAAGAAAAAGAGAGTACGGATCTGAAAATAAGCAGGTCAAGATCTGCCCTACATGGGTCCCAGGAAACAGTTTGTATCACCCTAATAAATACCCTGCAAAAATGTTAGATGGTCTTGGGGCATAATAACATAATTTTAAGTTTTTTGATTCTCTGTATGTTTTTCCCTTTTACTCATTTTATTCAGGTCCTCAATATGTTGCCTCAGAGATTTTTGCAAGACAGAAATCATAAGTTATGTGAAATCATAAACTCTTCTTATAGAAAATAAATGTCTGACTATAGCAGATATCATACTAACGATACTAGAGAAGGAGGGAGGAAAGGAATGTACCTGTGTGAGCAGCATGCAAAAGGGGAATAATTCCAAACATTGCAAAGAGGACTGAATACAGGTATCTTGGGTATCAAGGACTCATATACTGTTGTGACACTCTAGGAAAAAGGCATGCCCACAGGTGGGGGGCAGGAGGCACAGGTGTTGCAGGGCAGCCTAAAACTTAAGCACAGGAAATCTTTGCCTTGCTAAAGAGTCCCATGCCCTGAACAGGGTCCAGATACAGAAGAGCTTTTGGATGCAAAGGAAATGTGCAAGCTGAGGTATCAAGGGCATCAGAAGGAGCCAATAAACTGGCAAATTATCCATCTAGCATTCTCTACTCAGGCTTAACCTCAATATCCACACCAGTCCCAGCGGAAAACAAAGCCATACTTGAGAGAGTTTAACTAAAGAATTTAACAATAGAGGTACATACTTAAGTCTTGAAGAGGATTAAGGAAATCAGCAAGGATAATGAAATCTTGGAGAATGTCTTTACATCTCAGGCCTGAAAGGGAAAAGGGAGAAAATGGTGTTACAAGGCCCCATAAAAGCTGAAACCGTGACATGGGAGCCTTCCACCAAATCCTGAGATACATTCAATACTGCAACTAGGCTTAGAGACAAAAGGAAGCAAAAAAAAAAAAAAAAAAAAGAAGAATATTCCAACATTTTTCTCGTCTTGAAGTCAAAGAACAAGCAAGCCCAGCTGAAACAATCCGTGGAGGTCCCAGGGCACAGAATAGGCCAGAGAAAGGCTAAAAATAGCAAAGGTTAAATGAAAAACAACCAACACCTGGCAACTCCAGATTGTGTGGGGTCTGGGATTTCTACAGTTTGGGGGAAACCACTTCAAAAAATAATAGTATAAAATTTTAAATACAAATTAGGTGTACAAGTGCATATTTGTTGAGATTAAGAAATCACAACAAACAATGAATTTGAAATAGCTAGCAAATACTCAACTGTCACAGAATTTTTAAAAAGGCTAATACAGTCTTATAAACTAAGTGCCTAAGATGCCATTATAATATGTGCATTCTTTACAGTTTTGACTATAAATTTTTAATCTCTTCCTATAAGAATAATTTCCTAATAATAATTTCTATAAAGAAAATAGCAAGACAATTTAACCTTTTTCATTTTTGTTTTTGATATAGGGTCTGGCTCTGTCTGTCACCCAGGCTGGAGTGCAGGGGCACAATCATGGTTCACTGCAACCTCCACCTTCCAGGCTCAGGTGATCCTTCAACCTCAGCCTCCTGAGTAGCTGGGACTATAGGTGGATGCCACCAAGTCTGGCTATTTTTTATTTTTTATGGAGATGGGGTTTCACCATGTTGCCCAGGTTGGTCTTGAACTGATGAGCTCAAGTAATCTACTCACCATGGCCTCCCAGAGTGCTGGGATTATAGGTGTGACCCACCATGCCTGGCTCTTAATCTTTTCTATAAGAACAAATCAAAATTTGTTTTTCTTATTGACAGCTGGGACACATAAAATATGCAACTTCATAAAAATATGTACTTGTCTGTATACTCTCATTGTAAATTTGTACTCTAAAAATACAGGAATTATGATAAAATGAATTTTAAAAATTTGTATGTTGCTTTTACAGTAATATATACTGCTTTATCAAATATATTCCTAACAGCAGAGCACTTCCATTTTGACTGGATGTTGATGAGAACTGTCTCCTCCATTAACAATTAAACATGTCTGATGATTAGAATTTTTCAGAGACCAGCTTCAGTTTCCATACACTGAAAATCTATTTTTCTCTTCAACATCCACATTTCTGCTTCTGGGAACCATAGAATTCATGGTTCTTCTACACACTGAAGATTAAGAATAGCTTCACTACACGCAATAGCAACTTAGAAAATCACATAAATATTTGTCATTAAACTCAAACTAAATGTCATGAATTCAATTTTCCCTAACCTGCATCTTATAAAAGCCTGAAACATAAATGGAAACATTGGTCAATGAGACCTGTAGATTTGCATTTAAATTAAAAATCAAATATTCTCATGATGAATTTTTTAACGTGTGTGTGTGTGTATGTGTGTGTGTGTGTGTTACCTACTTCTATTTGCACAAAAGGTCTAGAAGCAATGACCACGTCAGTGGTACAGAACACCGCTAGTGCTCAGATTGTGGTTTCTAAATGCCATCTCCACAAAAAGAACCTTGTATCTTTGGAGAGGTGACTGATTCCAGATCTGGTAGAGGAAATTCACAATATGAACCTGAACCATCTTGTCATACCAGAAAGGATCATCTTATCATGATCCTTGTCATATTATTCACTAGGCTCATGTCAAGAGATAATTGGAGTCAAGTTAAAGCAAAACTCTCATCAGCTAAAGATGAGATAGTTGGTGCACCAGAAAGTAGGATAGCTGCAATAGATTAAAACACATCAAATGTGTTTTTTTAAATCAAAGTCATAAGGATAAGTTCATAACGTGTTTCTAAACACTTCATTGGTCTCATTTGAAAGCTGTTAAGGCAGCAACTCCTCATTCTTCATCTGGTAAATAAAGGAGAGATAAAAATCAAGCACTTATCCTGTCTTTCCTACACAAACTATATTCCAAAGGAGTCAAATAGTTGACAAGAAAGAATTCTTGAAGAATTCCACTTAGTAACTGCAGAAAGGATGATTGAATTAGAATATCTTCATTATTAATCCCCAGTGAAATAATAGGTCAACACAATGGTCATCATGATTGCTAAAACTATTTGGGAAACGATGCATGAATCAGCCTGACAGCACCTGAACCCTTAGTTCAGGTAATCTTAACATTATAAAAAATAAAATAAAGTAAGAAATAAAATACAGTAGAGAGTGTATCTGTGTCAAACAGCATACATTTCTCACATGATACAATGGTGAAAATACAGCATCATCTATAAAAAGTGTTTTTAAAAATTGAACATGAATATAATTGAGCATCCAGATATAACTTTGAGTTTTCAAGAAATACACAGAAGATAGATGAGCATACCAAATGCCATCACAGGGATGTAACAGGCTGTCTTCAGAATGAAGGATATTCTATGAAACATAAGATCCAACTTCTTCAACAAAGAAATTTTAAAAAGAGAAAAGAAAACTATTACACATTAGAAGAGTTTTATGAAACCCATCCTCCAAATGCATTTTGAATCCTGATTCGAATAAACCAATTGAAAAAGAAAAGATATGAATGGAGCAGTAAGAAAAAAGTTGAATACTGATAGCATATTAGATGATATATAAAATAATATTAATTTTTAAGATATTCAGAAGGGTTACAAAACAGTGTCTTTGTCTCTTAAAGATACATAACAAATCTATAGGGGTGTAGTTATATCATATCTAGTATTTACTTCAAAATCATCCAGTAAAGTAAGGCAGGGGTGAGAAGGGACAGATGAAACAGGACTGACCATATATTGATAATTGAAGCCATGTGATGTGCTCATGAAAGCATATTATACTATTCTCTCTAACTTCGTATAGGTTCAAAAATTTCCATAATAATTTTTAAAGCAGTTAATAAAAAATAAACTTTACATGAGGTTCACTAAACTTCATGGAAAAGCAACTTTCCTCTTGTACTATCAAGATGAAAGTCACCAGTGTGGAGGTTCACATCTGTAATCCCAGCAATTTGGGAGGCTGAGTTGGGAGGATCCTGTGAGGCCAGAAGTTTGAGACCAGCCTGGTCAACATAGCAAGAACTCATCTCTATCAAAAAAATTTAAATTGAAATTGAAAAATTTTCTGGGCATGGGGGCATGCACCTTGTAGTCCCAGCTACTAGGGAGGCTGAGGCAGGAGGATTGCTGGAGCTCAGGAGTTCAAAGCTGTAGTGAATTATGGTCATGCCACTACATTCCATCCTGGGTGATAGAGCAAGACCTTGTCAAAAAAAAAAAAAAAGTAAGGGGAATTCTACTTAGGTCTTTAAATCTTTAAGAGAATTTGACCAAGCAGTGATTCTCTTTTTTCTAATCCCTAAATACTGCCTGCTTTGTCAAGTGTTCAAGGGCAACTCTTGACTGATTAAAAGGGGAAAAAAGCAATTGAGCCTCAAGAAGCAATTATTCAAATTATTTATGTCATCAGCTTGGTCACAGTCTTCTGAGTGCCAGTGAGCTCAATATCCATGCTGTTCTCTTAACTTCTCCCTGACATAGCTAAAATGGTAGAACTCTGTATCAGATTCACTTCCTTCCTTTGCCTCCAGCAGTCTCTGGAGTCTTTGCTCTATAGAAACTGAGTGCTCAACGTTTCTACCCTGACACACTGATAAAGTATGGAATTCATTAGGATTACAGAACCTCGAAATCCATACGTAAGAAATTTTGTTAAATGTCTGAATATATCAGGTGTTAGACAGTGACACCTATTGGTGAAATGCAGTGTTTTCACCCAGAACTACTGAATATTGTACTACAAAACCTCTGGAAGTCAAATACAATGGAAAACAGCCAGACTGAACTGAGCAAAATCCATGGTAGGAAAACATCACTTTCACGTGCTTTTACATCGTTCAAATACTCTAGGTAATTTGACTTAGACACAAAGTGAGTTCTTCTAGGTCTTTACAGACAATATTTCTGTTTACTGTAGTAAATATTCAGCTTATACTGTATGATTTGCCTTAAATTGCAATTAATTCTTTTCTTAATTGAAGTTTTTAAAGTTTTCAATGTCACTTTGTTCCCCTAAGTGGACAAACGTTTTATGACCCTATCTTGATTGATTTTTTTCTTAAGTGACACTATCTGAAGGCTCACAGATTGCAAATCTGGAATCCAAGTTGATGAAAAAAAATTTCTATATTCAAATTAGGCAAAAGATAAGGAAATTAAATTTGGCATTGTAAATACGGAAATTAGGGACTTCTAAGTATGAAATAAATACTTCTTACTTCTACCAAGGGTAGAAAGAAAGAAAAGATCCATTATCTAAAACTCAGATTGTAAGAACAAAAACAAAGAAAATGAGGAACATCAAATCCCATTCAATTCTCTAAAACACCCAGCATGCCATCAGACCAGCCTTCAACTTGTCCTCTCGCTCATCGAAATTCCTCACCTCACTCAACAGAAAGATCTATGTAACTTATATAATTTAGAATCATTTATAAACACATATTATCATATTTAAAATACAAATATATTTATATTCATATAAGCATATATTAAATGTTTATATTATAAAATTTTATTATAAAATAATAATAAAATGAATGGGAAAGTTATACTCTAAGTACTTTATTTCACAAGCTCAACTTGAGGGAGGACGCCAATATATTGCACGGTGAGAGATACCTGAAACTAGAAGTATTCTTAAATCCAGTCTTCTGCCTGATATAAAATAATTTTCATTCTCAAATTGCCCATTCGTTTCCTTGCTACCTACTTGATTTTATCATAATGGCTGGCCTGAGGATTTTTTCCCTGCTCAGTTCTGAATTCAGCCTCCTCTGTGCTTCCCTCTTAATCATCTCTCCTGTTTAGAATCCTGGCCTCCTTCCCTAAGTGACACTATGAAGCCAGGCTTGACTTCAGTAAGGCACAAAGGAGTACTAATATGTTATTTTCCCCTGCTGGCTCTCTCGTTTCCCTGCCCCTCTCCTTCGTGTTTTAATCAATGTCTGCGGAGTACTTCGAGGAATCCATTCTCAGGCCCTAAAGTCTCTATGTGGCCAAGTTGCTCATTCATACAGGGAGCTGAAGGTACAAAGACAGGCTTCACTTCTCTGAGAGTAAGAAAGGAGCCTGTGTATTTATTGCAGAGAATGCGGTAACCGTATCAATTTTGTGGCAAGAAATTCGACACTGCAAAAAACTGAGACTGGAAAGATTGGGTCTAAGGGGGAAAAAGAAAAAAGAAGAAAAAGGAAGAAAGAAGGGGAAGAAGAGGAAAGAAAGGAAAGAGGGAGAAGATTAAAGTAAAAGAGAAAGAAAAAGAAAGAAGGAAGAAGGGAAGGAAGGGAGGGAGAAAGGAAGAGAGAGAGGAACAAAGGAAGGAAAAGAAAAGAAAAAGAAGCCCTCCAAAATGATTCATACTCTGCTAATCTTTACAAAGGAAGAAAAACCTGTTAATGACAGATTAGGACAGCAGTCTTGTAGTTAATTTTTATTTTCTATTACCATCATCAGAATATGTTTAAGGAGGGCCCTTGCCAAATTAAAATCAAGAAAGATTGGCCATCTGTGAAAGTTAAAGGAACATGGAAAGAGTCGGCGAACAGAGGAACAACTCAGGGTATAAAGAAGCATTTCTTTAATTCATGATTGTTTTTTGGGTTGTCCTTGTTTAACATAGGCATGCAGGGTAGAAGAATTTGGAATCTTTAAATAAATAAAACATTGCAATCATACTGAGTTATTCAAGTCATTCACTCAGGGAATTGGCCCCAAGAGAGTTAATTAGAATCTTTTGGGGCTGTGCAGGTTCCATTTGCTGTAGAAGCCAAGTGACGTCTGAGAGGAAGCAGTTGTTGGAAAAGTTAGAGCAAGGCTGATGGTTCCTGAAGACAAATTGGAGCCTGAGAGAGCTTGATGAACTGATGCAGATGCTGGAGGAGCAGAATCTTAGCCAACAGGTTCAATGTTTTATTTAAACACACCGATGCTGGTTATCAAGAGCTGAGGTCCTATCAGCTGGAAGGGTTCAAGGCTATAATTCTCTTGGTAGCAAAGTAGGAATGAGTCTGTGGTTCTCAAAGTCTGGTACCAAGACCAGCAGCATCAGCATCAGGATTCCTTGGGAGATTATTAAAAATGGAAATTCTTGGATCTCATTCTGACTCACTGAATCAAAAACTCTGTTGCAGGGACTCGCTCAGATCACTTTGTCTACTAAAATATGGGAGTCACTACAATAAACGACTGGAATAAATGAGTGAAATGCTTCAAAAACCTGATTATAATTAAATAGTGATTCAAGAAGTCTTTTCCACCCTGCTGCTTCACCCAGGTGGTGGCCACTATGGTCTCATGCCTAGACACCTACAACCTCCCCTTCTCTGATCTCCGTCCCCAGGCTCAAGCCTCTCCAGTCAACTTCTTACACTGCAAGCAGAGTGAGGCTTTTAAATTACAAACCAAGTAGTGTCACTTCCTATAAATGTCCTTCAGTAACATCTCATAGTATTTAGGATCAAGTCCAATTGGTGACCCGACTTCTGCCTGTGTCACTCCACAGCAGGTTCCCAAGCTGCTACCTCTTTGCATTCTAGGCTCCAGCAAAGTTGAATTGATCTTAGCTTCTGGAATCCAGCTTTCAGGCCATGTAGCATGACCTGTTTCCACTACCTGAGGCCCTCTTTCCTTGACCCTTCATCACTCAGTCTGGAGACGACTCAACTGAAAGAGGAAATCCACGAGGGTGAGAGTTGTTGGAGAAAGCTGGTAAAATGTGTCCCCCAAAATTGACATGTTAAAGTCCTAGCCTCAGGTACCTTAGAACATAACCAACCATAGTTGGAGATAAGATCTTTAAAGAGGTAAGTAAGTTAAAACGAGGTCATTAGGCTGGGCCCTAATCCAGTCTGACTGATGTCCTTATAAGAAGATGAGTTTAGGACACACGCCTGCACTGAGGAATGGCCATGTGAGGACACAGAGTGGAGACAGCATCTCCAAGCCAAGGAGCGAGCCTCTGGGAGGAACCAGCCCTACTGACATGTTCATTTCAACCTCCAGCCTTCAGAGCTGCGACAGTGCATTTCTGTTGCTTAAACAGCCAACCTGTGTGCTTCGTTATGGCCCAGATGACTATGCAAAAGCTATAGGCACAAGGTAACTGTAGCTAGTTTTATATTTGTGCTTAAGTAAGATGATAATAAAAAGTATTCGAGCCTAAAGAGAGAGAGAGATTGAGAGATAGAAAGAGGAAGTCAGGAGGAAGGCGAGAAAGGAGGGAAACCCTGAGCCAAGCCAAGCCAGTGTAGATACAACCGTGAAACAGGTACCACAGGGTCTTGACACCTGCTCTGCCCCCCAGTCTTCACCTTCTGCAGGTGTTCAACCTTTCCCTGACTTCACCTTTAATACGCCCAGCCTCTTCTGAATCCTCTGCCCCCCCCCCACAAAACACCTTCTGGAGAGTAGGCTATCAGTGGCTTCTGGCATGGCAATGAGCCACCTGATAACCTCATATGCAGTGGTCTTCAGAGTGTGGTCCCCAGAGCAATGTTACTGGGAAACTTCTTCAGAAATGCAAATTACTGGGCCCCCAAAATTACCATATCAGAAACTCTAGGGCAGGGCCTGGAAATCTGTATTTTTAAAAGCCCTCCAGATAACTTGTAGGCAAACTAAAATGTGAGAATTACTGTGTAAAGTATTTGTGTAGCCTATGTTAATGGAACACCATATGTTCTTCCCTGTAAAAGGGCATTATAATTTGGGCCTTGGGTGATAACACCCCTCCCTCTTTTGTGCAAACCACAAGATTATCTCCGTTGGTAGGACTGAATATCAGACAAGTGAAGAGGGTCCACAACATCTATCATATCCAACTGTATAGATAATAGTGACTCACAGTAACTATAGTAACACTAGTAATCACAGCAAATCCTGGAGACCGTTTAGTAACCCCCATAACATGCTTTACTCATATATGCCCAACAGATATAACCTTGGAAAGTAGGAGTTATTCTTCCCCTTTAATGAGATGCAAAAACCAAGTCTCAAAGGGATCAGCTGATTTGCCTAAAGACACTTGATGAGAAAGTGATAGGCCAACGACTTAAATGTGTATCTTTCTAGTTCCAGACCACTAGCTCCCCAATCCTACATATTCCTACAAAGATGCAGCGGTGGTCACTAGAAGACATTCTGCTCCCTGGACCAGGCCTATCTTCCAAGCAAACACAGTAATGTGTGGATTGCACTTTCGGCCTTCCTGCCTTTCTTTCAGCCTCTGGTGCAGCCTTTGCTTTGGAGGTTCACTTCTCCTCACTGATGATGACTGTGATAATGCAGTTTGCATTTCCTGTGGCCATGTGGAAGGTGGAAGACAGTGATGTGCTGTGTGAAGGAGAGTGTCTCCCAGATGAAATGCAATGTGTAAATGGGAATTGTCATCATTATCTTCTGAATAAATGGGGAAGATGCACATTGGTTCTAGCACAACTGGAAGAAAAAATTGGAGTTTGAACAAAAGCATTATTAATTTAAGAAACTGCCTGAATTTGCCTCTGGCAATTTTCTCTGTAAACACTGTTAACACCCTGGAATGCTTGAATTGCATCTAAATGCATAGCTTAAATATGTAAAAACAGAAACCTAGGCATTACTTTTAGGTTCCCCGAGAATTGTTTGCTTCTAAAATCCACCAGAACAAAATAAAACTAGCATATAAGACTTCTGAATTATGAGAGTCTAATATTTCTTATGGAATTGTTTCATAGAATATAGAATTGTTGATCTCCCTTTTCTCCCTCAAAACCAGATATAATTTACAACTGACAAAATACAGCTTTGTAATATTGCTGGTGCAGAACATGCTTGTATTTGTATTTTTCTGTAACATGAACATGGTTTAGAGGGTAAATGGCTGGAGTAAGGGATATCTTTAGGCAACAGGGTTATTGAAATGGCCAAGTCACAGCTGAGTGACTTTATAAATGAGCCTGGTAGAGTCAACTCCATGGAGAAGAATAATTGCATATTTATGACTTCATTCTGAGGTGGAAAGCCCCTTGCTCAGACGCCATGATGGAAGGCATTCAGAGAAGGTATGTTTTGGACGCTAGAATCAAACAAGTTATGTTTCCCAAAAGGAAAAAATGCGTATGATTTTGAAAGAGATTATTCTAATTGAAAAGCCATCGTAGCATTACCAAGTTCTCAAGTTTTCCCAGGTAATCTAGAAAGTAAACATAGGCTTGCCAGTTCTCTGGAGCCGACAATGCATTTGGAGAAATCCTGGATGCATTTGATGTGCTTCCAAATCCTGGGGCCCCTCCCCTCCCCCATTTAGAAACACGTGGATAAAGGACAGGTAAAGAAGTTGTTGCTAGCCATGAACCAACCACCCTATTGGGCAAATTGCTAGTAAACTAGCATCTCCATGTGCCACGAGAGCCTCAAGGCTTGAATCTCTTGCCAAAGTACAGAATAATCATGACAATGACCACTATAGATGGGATCTTACAATGGATGGGGTAAGGACTTTATATGTATTGTATGATTTAATCCTCCCAACAATCTTTTAAAGCAATTTCTTATTAAATTAACAAATTATTAGCAAATTAATAAATAATAGTAAAATGACTATTATTTTCATTTTGCAGATGAGGACACTAAGGCACACAAGTTATATAATTTGCCAAAGGTAAAATGGTTAGAAAGCAACAGGAACAGGATTCAAAGTCAGTCTGTCTCCAGGATCCCATCACTAGCCATGGGAAGACTGTGGGCTTTCAAGTTTGGCACCATAGAATTGAATTCCAGTTTAGTTACTTGGAGGTTGAACATGATCCTGAGGAAGAGACTTAACCTGAAAAATGGGTAAAAATCTGAACTAGCAGGATTGTCATGAAGAAGGTACTTAGTGCTTAACAGGCACTCAACAAACAATTGCTTAAGGTATGTCTCTATCCAACACACCAACAGCTCTGGATATGATTTGATATTGGAATGACATTTATGAAACTCAAGTCATTTTCCTAGCTAAATATATTTGAGAGGCATAGAGTAGGATGATTGCAAACCATAAGGGAAAGAATTTTACACATGCATACATGCAAATATACACAAACACTGGATTCTTACAGATCTCAGAAAACAGATTAACACTTGCTTTCCATATTCAATTATTTGCATACTCTACAAAAAGTCGACCAAATATCTAAACCTAATTCTGAATCTAATTTTTGTTGGGAGAGTGTCAAAAATTTATACTTTGAGTGTCAATAATATATGTAAAATTTTGAACACAGAACACTTTACATACACAAATATATAAAAATACAAAATATGGGGTGTGCATGTGTGCATGTGCCTACATGTGCATTCTCCTCTAGGATGATTTTATAACAAATTGACCTCATTGCTACAGTCCATTTTGAGACTTTCTTTTGACTGGGCTAGAATGATTCCAAACAACCCCAAATTGATTTCACTTAGGTCCTGTGTCTCTGAGATTATTAAGGAGAGAATTTTTTCCTTTTACCAACAATTTAACAATTTTTCTAACATGGGTAATGACCCTGCTTTTCCTCTTATGCTTTTACCATAAGGCTTCATGTGATACAAGAAAAGACGATGAAATTATGAATTATTTTTTTCTATCTTTCAAAGCAGGAACCATGAATTCGTATTGTGCTTTCTCATCCATTTCCCACTTAATTTGGTTTCTTTTTCTATGTTCCTAGGGAAGAAAAGGCTATTTCAAGAGTAGAGATGATTGGTTACTTCTTTTCAGATGCCTTTTTACCTTGTTCTATTGGGTTCCAAACTCAATGGATTCATTCAAAATAATTTTCTGTTTGTTGGGGTATTATTAAGAAGATTGCCATTGTGGTAAGTTCTAATATGTATTTTTTTTAGCACTGGAAGACACAAGAAGTTTCCCAGGGTGCAAACATCCCCTAGAATAGTACCCTGCCACTCTAGTTTTGTTCAACATCATCTGGTAAAATGTCCATGAGGAAAAAGAGAGTAAAATGATTTTCTGTTTGTTATTTTGATAGACAGGAACAGAGACTTGTTCAAGTCAATTAAAGAAAAGGAAGGTAGAGTGGACATCACAAAGTCACTGTAAAAATACAGGAGGATATGTAATTCCACTTTTCCCCTAAATGTACAGAAGAATCATTTTCTGCTTTCTCTGCACACTTCATTGTGTCTCTGTCCTCCTGGAAAAAGTATGGATGTGATGGAGGGCAAGCAAACACTCAATTTGGGACTTAGCCTGGGAGGGTTCTTGACTTTGCCCAGTAAAGAGTTCAAGGGCGAAGTGGTGGTGACAGACAGCAACTTTTATTGAGTGGCAGTGTATGCAAAGGTACTGGTTCTTGAAGAACAGGGCTGATTCATAGGCAGTGTGCCCAGAGTAGCAACCCAGGTGCAGTTCTGGAATCACATTTATACCTAATTTTAATTCTACACAAATTAAAGGACAGATTATGCAGAAATTTCTAGAAAAGAGGTGGTAACTTCTGGATCATTGGGTCATTGCCATGGAAAGAGATGGTAGCTTCATGGCAATCATAAATTGACATGGCACCATTGGGCATGTCTTATAGAGAGGTGCTTTTCCTTTTCCCTGTTTGAGCCAGTCTTCAGTGTGGTCCAGAGTGCAAGCCCTGTCTCCAAAGTCAAGTCCCAGGTCCTACCTCAGATGGGCCTTTTCTGTCTGAGAAGGTCGTCACCTTTGGCAGTAGAGAAGGAGGCAGAGGATGTAGGCTTCACCAGCCAGGTGACTCACCGTGGCAATTACCAGGGGTAAGACATTGCAGCCAGGTCTAAGATGACTTGTAGGTGTCCTGCCTTGATCCCTGGGAAAATGGTCGTGTCATTTCACTAGTACAGAGAGCAGAAATGGCAGGTCTGGAGAAGAGGAAGATGAGTTTGCATTTGTTGACTTTGGGGCACTTATGAAATATTTGGGTGCATTGCTGGTTTTGAATCTCATGAGAGATTTCAGCTGGAGGAACAAGTCAAGTGACCTGCCCAAGGCTACATGGCTTGCTGGTGATGGTGCTGGGGCTTGAGTGAAGTCGGGCTAGGGTGTGTTCTACCAGCCTGTGCTGCCCAACTCAAGCCAACAAGTAAAATTGTGAGCTGTAAGCTGCCTTTCTGACCCTATCTTCTTCTCCTTGCTTTCTATTCCACTGACTCAGCTTGTAGCCTTCCCATGCCTCCTAGTTTCTCCTTCTTTTTTTATCATAATTAAAACTGTATTCAGAAAAATGATCCATGAATATGGCCTTCCCCAGGGGTCTTGAGTCTTTAGCAACAACTCACCTTGGGCAATGATCACTATGGGAATAATGATGATGATGGGATACAATAACGATGTGAGTAACAGGATTATTTATGGATATTATTTTGTGTTTTATCCATCCTGGGTTTCCCCCTGTACCTTTCTAAGTCTGTGCAGACTGTTTTTCAATCTCAGTGAATCTTTGCACTAAAAGAACTGACCCTACTCACAACTTCCATTCCTGGGTCTTTCAAAAGCAGTAATCCTTACAATGATGTTGCCAGATAAAATATAGAATACCAAGTTAAATAGAAATTTTAGATAAATGATAATTTTTTAGTATTTGTCCCAAGCATTGCATAGAACATAACCTATACTAAAAAAAAATTCATTGTTAATCTGAAACTCAAATTTAATTGGGCAGTGTTGTTCTTCTTGTTGTTTTCCTTTCTTTTTCTTTTTTTCTGGATCTAGAGACCCTGCCATAGGGGTGAAAGGAGAGAGACTTTGCAAATATGACATAGGAATAAATGAGGGAGAAGAAAGCAACAGGAGAGAGGGGAACCTCCAAGTCCAGGACAAATTCTGAGGGTCCCTCAGGAACTGGGTCTGAACTCACCCCCAGCACTAAAGAGAGCTTGTGGGACCTCAGTGGAGAGGGGCTAAATGGTGGCCCACAGGAAGCTAGGCCCTTGGTCTTAGAGTGTGCAGCAAAGTCCCAGGACCAAGCAAGACAGAGATGCCAGGGTCCCCCAACAGCAAGTGGTCATATGTGCTTAGACAATTACTCTTTTCTCTATTAGGCCACGGGACTGGGAGGGGGTAGCCTAATAATGACTGAAAGAAAACTTCCTGCCAATGAAAGAGAACAAAGAAAACGACTTGCAGCTGAATTTAATTTTATCTAAAGGAAATAATGTGACATCTCAAAAACTAGTTTTGTAAAGCTACCTTTGCAACTGTGAAATAATAATCATTACTGTTAAATATTGAGTATTTTCTATGTGACATGCACCACGTTAAATGTTTGATCTACATTATTTGGTTTCTATACTACAAAATAATTACGGAGCACAAGCAGCCCTTTGTTAATGGAGTGTCAGGCTTTGGGGAGGAGGTGAGGAGAGTATAAGAGAGTAACAGGAGACATCAAGCTATGTCTGCTTCGCTTATTGATGAGTCTGGCTCTGGCTGGAAAACTAATTCAGATATAAAGAAAAAATTACCCCAGAAATGTGCTCTACCAAATAGACAAAATATTTGTTTCAGGAGTCAGTCCTGTGTTAATCACTCTTGCCCTTTCAGTTAAAAGGCAAAAAGCATTAGTCCTGATGTGAATGTTTAGCTTCCCTGCTTCAGGCATATTTTTTCCGGCTTAGCTTAGATCTTGACACCTTTCATGTAATCAAGTTAAGTTCTTCCAAGCTTTGTAACCCTGTACGGAATAGTCTGTGTCTTGGGCCAAGGTTTCAGTTAAAGTATTATTTTCCACAATTATTTTCATGTGAAAGAGGGAAAATTTTCTTTCCAATTGTCACGATATCATACCCCTCAACTGAGAGAAATTGTTCATCCAGTACTCAGTGTACCTTCTCCAATAAGAAGCAGCAAATAGTCCTTGGTCTAACTTGGAAACACTGTATGATCCCCACACATCTTAGCAGAAAGCTTTAAATGTCTTTTTCTCTCACCACATGCTGAAAAATAAATCCCAGTTGTCTGATACTCTGGCAGCTCATTTTGCAGTCGCAAGTTACCATGGACAATCATTACAATGCTAGCCATTGTTGAGCAATAAAAGCAATCTTGCTCAACAATGGCTAGCATTGTAATGACTGTCCATGATTAGAAAGATTACGAAAGGAGACAGGTCATGAAAAGAGATTTCTTCAGTCCTGAACAAAAGCTTAGCAATTATGTTTTGAAGAGGTTTTACCATTTAGCCTGACAGATGAACTCCTTAACCAAATTTATTGGAAAGAAGGTTTTTTTAGGAGAGTTTTGTTTTATAGGAATTATTGTCAAGCTCATCTGGTACAGAAACCTGACACCATAAATAGTTCAATAAGAGGTTTACCTTAAATATCTCAGTTTTAAAACCAAGGAGTCACTAACTTCAATGCAAGCCTTTTGCACTGAGAGGGCTCCCCATCTTCCACCAATGAAAGCCAGACATGATGTTTTCTTTGTGTGTAAAATGGAAGGCATATATGTGAATAAAGAAACCTCTAATCCAATGCAGATCCTGCAACTGTAACATTCTTAGCATTTATTCTGCTTCATAAATTGCCATAAGTCAATAGCAATGTTCTCATTGGTAGAAATAACTCAGATCCAGACCCATCTCTACCTGGATATCTCACAGATTCTTCAAGGTTAGAAAAACTTCCTTATTTCTCTCTACCTTTTAAAAATGTATGTATTCTGAGGTAGGTCTCTAACTGTTGGAGATTGGAGAAATATGGCGGCAAGAAAGAGTAGAATCTACTATTATCAGTATGAACTCATGGTTTTTAAAATACAGATAAATAAATAGAGAAATAGAGATACCTATATCCTGGCTTGTCCACCAAAGAAATCTAGAAAAACTATGACTGCAGTAGCAATGAGTGCACCTAGATTTTTGTACTAGGAACCCGTGCTTCTTGGACATAAGGTAAATTCCAGGCTTTGGACAGAGAAAAGACAACATAAGTTTTAAGTACTATACTGTTCCACAAAGTAATAAAGTGTTCAAAGTACAATGGGGACTAGCAAAAAGGCATGGGAACCAATTTGAAGGGATTCCAAGTGGTAAAATCAGAGACAATTTGAACATCAAAATGAATAATGACAGTGGTGGATTATAATCCATTAAAAAAATAAAATCCATGAGCCCACACTGATATAAATAAATGAATAAATAGAGAGGGGAACCACCAAAACTCTTCCTTATAGTAATATGGATAGAGTAATATAAATATAGAAGCAGTGATAGATTAGAAAATCATCGATGGATACTCAAGCTATCGGATGAAAGCCTGATAAGGAACATGATACTTACCTACCCTCAAAATATTTCCCACAAAGTTCTCATTAATTACAAGGGGGAAAATTAATAATGCTAGTGAAGAAATCTAGTGTGTACATCACCAAGTTATCAATGTTGGTATCACCAGTATTCAGGCAAACCTATATTATGTGTCTCCTTCTATAACAGATTGATAATGACACAACCTAACTTCTCTTCTTTCTGTCCAAAAATGTATAACCTGAACTTAATTATAAAGAAACAATGGACAAACCCAAATTGAGGGATGTTCTACAAAATAACTGATTTGTATTCCTCAAAAATACCAGGATCAAGAAAGACAAAGAAAGGCCAAAGAGCTGTTTAAGTGAGAGGACAATTACAGAGACAACTAAATGCAATGCAAGAATCTGAATTGGATTCTACATCGAGAAAGAAAAACCTATAAAGAATGTAATCGAGGCAACTGACAAAATTTGATGACAGACTATGGATTAGTTAAAGTATTGTATCAATATTAAACAGTATATTTTACTGTGAGATGTAAGTATATATTCTTTTCTCAGGAGATACACACTGAAGTATTCAGGAGTAAAGAAGCACAATGTCTCCAACTTGCTCTCAAATGGTTCAGAAAAAAATGGAACTGTGAAGTGTGTGTGGGTTTGTGCGTGTACAGAGCAAGAGAGAGCACAAAAGCAAATAGGGCAAGATGGAAGTCAGTGAATATGGATACAACATAAAGTGATTTATAGTATTTATGTAACTTTTCTGTAAGCTTAAAATTCTATCAAAATAAAAGTGCTAAAAATCTATCCATTCTTTAATCTCCAGTGGAATCCCTATCTCTTCTATGAAGGCTTCTTTTCCCACTACAGAATGAAATCTGTAGATCACAGAATTTTATTGCTGGAAGAAACCAGATATTTTCTCCAGAGAAATCCTGTAGCATGCTGAGTCTGCAGTATTCAATTGGTAATTGATCAAAAGGCTTCCTAGGAAGTCACTTCTCTTGTCTTCACCTGTTATCAAAATCTTTTGCTATCATTTATCTCACCAATTATATTGTAAGCTCCTTGAGACCTGAAACGGGCCTTAAAGTTCTTTAACCTTTCTCACACCTTCTCCTCCTCCAGCACCCACAACCCACAGCCTCCTTGCACCTCCTTGCTAAACACACACACACACACATGCCAAGTCCTTCTACCTCTTTCTTATTCTTTACCTTGCAGGTTTCAGCTTAGATACCATCTCCTCCAACCCTTTATATACAGAGTTTAATGATCCTGAACATGTTCCTCATAGCACCCCATTCTTATCCACTTATCTTGTTAAATTGAAATTGGCTATTTATCTACCTTCCTCACCAGATTCCAAGCTCCTTGAGGGCTAAGACTGGGGGTAGGGCTTAAGGGCTCACTGAATATTTGTTGAGTAACTAAATGAGTAAAAAAATGTTTAGTTTTTGGAAATCAACCCTTCTGGACAGTTTCTATACTAGTTTCAGGTAATCTGCCTAGACATCCCTTAGGGAGTGTGTGAGAGATACAGATTTCCAGGCCCTCCTGGGATGTGGTAAATCTTTTCAGAGTCAGTCCTGAAGATCAAATATATAAAAGATTCTATGGGCAGTTCTGATGTGCATTAACATTTAGAACCATAGGTTGAATAGATCGAAAACATTTCCCATTATTCTTTTCACCTTTCTGTACAAATTTTCCACTTTTCCATAATCTACCTGTAGAGTAAAATTTCCCAAAATGTCACTTACTGAGATCTGGGGTTTCTTTTTAATTTATATTCTTGTTGTTGAAGTATGGGTATTGCTGACCTGGCTTTGCAGATGCTTTCAAATGGTATCTCTAAAGAACTCTGATAAATGAACTAGAAAAACTTAAAAATTAAAATAATACTGATCAAAAAAAGTGTATACAAGCTAGTTGAAACAAGAAAGAAGCTGATATATCATTTTCTTCAGAGACAAAGACATTTAAATAAATCACCTATAATCTGACCTGTACTGAGTTCTTAAAGTATGCCAATTAAAGAGAATTTTGCCCATCACTTTTTTAAAAAAAAAGAACTCTGAAATCCCCTTGTGTCCATCCAAAATGTGAGGCTAGTTGGCACCAAAGTCATCAATTTATAAATCTGGGAAGAAACACAAAAGAAATACATTAGAACATAACCAAGGCTTTACTAAGAAAATAATTACAAAAAGACAACATGTAGTATAAACTACAAAAGAGAAAAAGATTTATTTTCTAGATCTGGTTCTACCAGAAAAGAGAGATTTTTAACTAGAAAAGCAGAGTATTAGTATGTTCTCATGCTGCTATGAAGAAATATCTGAGACTGGGTAATTTACAAAGAAAAGAGGTTCAATCCACTGAAAGTTCCACATGGCTTGGGAGGCCTCAGGAAACTTACAGTCAAGGTAGAAGGTACTGCTTCACAGGGCAGGAGGAGAGAAAATGAGTGCAAGCAGGGCAAATGCCAAACACTTATAAAACCGTCAGATGTCGTGAGAAATCACTCCCTATCATGAGTGCAAGCAGGGGAAATGCCAAACACCTATAAAACCATCAAATGTCGTGAGAAATCACTCCCTTATCATGAGTGCAAGCAGGGGAAGTGCCAAACACTTATAAAACTGTCAGATGTCATGAGAAATCACTCCCTATCATGAGTGCAAGCAGGGGAAATTCCAAACACATAAAACCGTCTGATGTCGTGAGAAATCACTCACTATCATGAAAACAGCATGGGGGAAATCACTCCCATGATTTAATTACCTTTCACTGGGTCCCTCCCACAACACATAAGGATAGTGGGATTATAATTCACGATGAGATTTGGGTGGGGACACAAAGCCAAACCATAGCAAACAGTTATTTTGAATTAAGCCAACTGTTGATAGTTTTATATCCCTTAAAGTATATTGGTGGTGCCCTCAAAGTTTCTAAAAAATGGGGATGGTGGTTTAAAGTATATCAGCTTTTTGTGAGGTTCCTAATAACATGATATTTTGACTCTATAAAGGGAGGGTTGTAGGTTAACGCAGTCTGTTTATGACTTACTATAACATTTATGCTATATGATTCTAGATAAACAGTAATAATAAGACATTCACTTCTTTTCTTATGTCTTAAATGCCATGATTTTATCATCTTTGCTTTGGGTTCATGAAATGAAAGACAGGCAAAGAAATCAATGGCTAGCATCTTGAACACTGTGACATAAATTATCCTTGCATTAATAATTTACTAGTTGATAGAGCCAAGGGACATAAAGCAAGATCCCATGTAAGTGAAATAAACTGTGTGCATATATAAATAATTCATATTTTAATTAAAATTGCCTACAGAACATCGAGATATTTCAAAATCATTTTGACCAACATATATTTTATCAGCTTAAAAAGAAAATAAGAAGTCACCAACTATAACTTTGCAGTGTTGTTGAAAGTCCCCAAACATAGGTCACATGCCTTCACTCTGTGCCCCGTGCTATAATTAGCTCTTGGTGTCAAGAGGAGGAAATGCACACTGAACAGCAGGTACACAGTTGGTTTTGCTGCATGAAGCATAATGAGGATTTCAGATTTAACACACTAATACTTGTTTTATTACCGTAGTCAATCGTCCATGCATCTTAGGATTCATGTTGTGTGCATTGGCTAAGTCATGTTTCTTTCATTAGCCAAAGCAATTAATGTACATTCAGCCTTTTAAGTACTATCTCTTTATGCATTATCTTTGTGTAATTCAGTTTGCAATGATTAAAATAATTTTTCAATGGAGATGCCACAGCGTAATGAAAAAATATACAGCACTAATGTAAGAAGCATTTGTAAACATTTTTAGGAGGATATTGTTTGTTGTTACACAACACTGTAACAGATGGCTGTAAAAAGCAGCTCAAACTCAAGAACCAGCAGAGAGACAGACCTCAGGGGATTGGGGTAAATGGGTAGAAGAAAGAGAGATTTTATTCTTTTGAAAGAGAATTTAACAGCGTGTCAGAAATAGTTTTTGGTCTGCCTTTTGGTTTGTGTATTTAAGGACCAGATATTGGCTAGTGTTTATAATTAATGACTCGATCTCATTAAACCTTTTAGCTATTTAAAAAAAATTTTAAGTATAGGTCTCAGTATGTTGCCCAGCCTGATCTCAAACTCCTGGACTCAAGTGATCTTCCTGCCTTAACCTCCCGTGTAGTTGAGATTACAAGCACAAGCCGCCATGCCAGGCCCTTTTAACTGCTGAGCACTTAACTTGTGCCAGGCTCCAGGAGACAACTTTTATATACAGCCTCTTATTCAGTCATAGTAACTAAGAAACTAAGACAAAGAGGGGTGAAATAACTTTCCCAAGAGTCTCACTGCTACTTAGTCATGAAGATGGGCTCTATCCCATAACCTGCTTCCTCTTCTAATCTGGTTGAGTGAATTAGGATCTGGGCTGCATTGGTTTGTGTTCTGCATCCCTACATGTCAGCCATGAAACTTTGAGCCTGGGACTTAACCTCTCTGAGCCTCAGTTTCTCCTCTGTAAAAATGGAGACAGTGATAGAAACCTAGCTCACAGTTTTGTGAAGTTTAAGGAAGTTCACATGTGCCAAGTGCTTAGAAGAATACTTGGTACATAGCAAGTATTTGGTAAGTGTGTTCTGTTGCTATTACTATTACTGCGTTCTCCTGCCTGTTCTGTGTTGTGCGCTTTTCTGTTTCAGGACTAATTGTTTCCTTGTTTTAAGCAAGATGTTATGCTATTGTGATGCCTATTAACAAATGAATGTGCGTGTAAATGGCCTTAGAGATGGTTGTTTCACACTTGCTACATGTCATAATCAAAATCCAGGATTAATTAACTTTCTGAATATCTTTCTTAATTTAACAAGTGATTATCCAGTTTAATGTACATGGACAATGATTTCAATAAATATATTTTCTAATTGTGTTTCACTTCTGTGGGCATGGTGTGATAATTTAGTCTTTAGCAGCTAGATGCATGTGATTAGACAAAATTGCTCAGATATGGAGAACATTGTGAAATATTTCCTTTAGATCCACTCAGTATAAAATGGATCTATAGTGACTGACTATATTCCATACTCAGGCTAACTGTTCCTGAGGGCAAACTCTGGTACTGCTCCCTCTGCCTATATAGTGCCTCCTCTGAATTTTATTAAATATACTCCTTCCCTTTCTTGGAAACATAGACTAAATGTCACCTCCAGGAAGCCTTCCAGACATGCTTTTCCTTTCCAGATAAAATTTTTTTCTCCACGGCCGAGTGCAATGGCTCATGCCTGTACTCCCAGCACTTTGGGAGGTTTAGGCCGGTGATTCATGAGGTCAGGAGATTGAGACCATCCTGGTGAAACCCTATCTCTACTAAAAATACAAAAATTAGCTGGGCATGGTGGCATGAACCTGTATTCCCAACTATTTGGGAGGCTGAGGCAGGAGAATCACTTGAATCTGGGAGGCAGAGGTTTGCAGTGAGCTGAGATCACCCCACTGCACCCCAGCCTGGTGACCAAGTGAGACTCTGTCTCAAAAAAAAAAAAAAAAATTCTCCCTGGTGTGAAATCCTGAGGCAGAAAAAGCCCATTATTTTCTAATAACTGATCTCTCTTTATACTTGCTTCATGAACTTCCCGTTTAAAGCTAGCACATGGCTTTCTGGAATAAAGACTATCAGCCTCTCTTGCTGCCAGGTATGGCCAGCTATATGATCAAGGTTTGGTGAACAGGATGTACTCAGAAGTGCTGTGCTACTTCTAGAAGTGTTCTTAAATAGAGAAAGGCATGACGTTCTTCACTTCTTTCCTCTCTCTGCTTGGTAGATTATTGATTTGGTGGTTGATGCTTGAATAGCCGTGAGGTAGAAGTCAAGTGTTGATGATGGCAGAATATCCAGATAGTAGGAAGTGGAGTTCCTGGTGACTGTGGAGACAGCAGGCAGCTTGGACTGCCTACTACCAAAAGTTGTCTATGAGGAAAGCACTAAAGTCGGATTTTCTGTCATTTGCATGTGAACCCAATCTTGACTCATTCAATTTCTTTAGCATTTTTTAAATTACTTGTACCTGTATCTCTGTAGTTCAGCACTCACAAAATCACATTTTATCTACCTACTACTTCAGCTGTTGCTATACTAGATGTGAGCTGCTAAAAGCATGAACTGCTCATTAAGCACTCAACATGGTGCCAGGTTCTTAGTAGGTTCAGAGTAAATGCTTGTTACATAAAGACAACCTGAATCAGAGTGTGTGGAAGACACCAGAAATACAGGTCCTGCTGTCCTTAAATCAGGAGAATCCTTTTTCATATAAGCATGAAGTCTTGTTTCTCATGCACAGACTTAAAATGCACAACAGAAAAGGGGCAAGAAGTGTTTTGTCTGGGTTGCTGGGCCTTTTATATTGTACCTATTCAGAGTGACTTTACTGTAGTTAAAAGATTGCATTTTCTTGCTTTATGATTAGTTATTTGTTTGGTGGTTCCAGCAGGAAAGTGTAGATATATTTGGCTGGAGAACCATGCAGTCTGTGAAGGTCATCTTCCTTGAGTAAGAAGATTTAGGAAGTGTGACTGGTAGCTCTGGGGGAAAAAGGGCCATGGCATCTTCACATGATTTTTAGATTTGACCTAAGGGATATGATTACAAGAATTATGAGACTTGGCGTATGTCTCAGGTTTTACCACATGCTGCCTACTTCTACACTTAGTCTAACTTCTTATCCAGAATACCTCAAGTTTACCAGAGAGAGTTAGTGAAATCAATAATCTATATTAATATGAACCATGAGCTTTACACAGTAACAAGAACAGGAAATTTTAGGCTCAAAATGCAATATTTTAGCACAAGGTAGTACTTTGGGGAATATAGGCTCTTGGGTTTCTTTTATTTTTTGGAAGAAAGCAGTCAACTAAGAGAAAATAGAATGTCGGGCATGAGAGCATTATTGATTTATCCATTCTCTGGTACTATCCTGTGACTCTTTGGTAATGCCACAAACTGAAATTGCTATGTGTACTCTGCAAAAAAACATTACTCCAATGAGAATTCAAAACTTAACTCTAGTATAAAGCACTTAACTCAGTTAAATTTCCCACATCTTTGATGTCATGAAGCTCTTCAGAAGGTTTTGAGTAGAATAGAAAGAGGTTTGTCTGAATTTTAGAGCTTAATTTGCCTCATTTAAAAGAAAAATATAATCTTATTAGTGGCAAA
The DNA here is from genome assembly GCA_963573385.1 of Cacajao melanocephalus. Taxonomy (NCBI): domain Eukaryota; kingdom Metazoa; phylum Chordata; class Mammalia; order Primates; family Pitheciidae; genus Cacajao; species Cacajao melanocephalus. The sequence continues at coordinate 37,898 of CAUYLG010024924.1, forward strand.
GCTTTTGAGATACAAGTACAGTATTTCACTGATTTGACTGTATATTTTTAATGTCAAATAAATGAGCCATGTACTTTTCCTTAAATTCACAAAAGTCCAGTGGTGAGAATCTTTTCATACCATTTCCTCTAACCAGGATCATTTCATCCAAGGGACAAAGAAGGAATGATTTAATATATGATAGCAGCTTCAGAAAATGCCCTGATCGTCTTTCTCAGGCCCAAGACAAAATGGAAAACATATGTGACTATGATGTCAAAGTCATTTAACACACTGCTCATTCTAAAGTTGAGTGTCCTAGGTGACCACGTATTGGCCAGTTTAATAACCAGTCCACTAATACCACAGAGCAGTACAGTCAGGAATAATTCATCCTAGGTATTCACCTATTGAAAGCAATGCAAATGTCATTGAAACAATTTAACCATGGGACATAATTATTAAACAACTGGGCCTGGCTAGATCATTGCAAGGGTGGGTGAAATGCCTATTAGAATCATCCATCACCTAAGTTATTTTCAGTGATAAAATATTTACCACCAACAAGGAAGAAAGGAAAGAAAGGAAGCAGGATGGGGGGTGGAGGAGGGAACACGTCTTCAGAAAAATGTCATAACTTCCTCAATTTTAAGGACCAGAAAATCTTCTTTACACAAGAATCTGAATCCCTAAAGACGTAGCCAAACTTTGACTCTTCTGAGAAGCTGCTGCACAGCTGTGGTCTTTGACATTTGTCTCAGCAGAGCTCTAAGGACTTAGGGACCAGGGACCACAAATTTTATCTGTGGCTCTGTCCAACCCTAGATACTTGAGAATGAGTAGGTCCCATCTTTTCTCTGTTCTTTGTTATTGTTTTCAAAGTAGTTTTGGGGGAGAGAGACAGAGTATGAGACAGAGAGAGAGGAAGAAACAAAAGGAAGCATGAGTAGAGGAAGGGCAACAATATGAACACAGAGGAATAATTCTCATTTGTACTTCAAGTTTTCTATTTTTTCCTCTATCTGGGAGGCTTTGGAGGCTGAAAGTACTGAAATGGGAGACCGCATTCAGCAACTGGTCTGAAATACTATGTACTCTAAGTACTAAGTACTAAGGTGTGATGAGAGTCACAAAGAATGGCAGAATTACAGGTAGAATCAAATTCCTCGTGTATTGTCTTCCATTAAAACACTAGGCCAGTTTTGGCAAACTAGAACCCAAAGACATCTGTAGAACAACCCAACCCAATGCTGGCACTCCTCCCTGAAACCACAGCCCAAACCACAGTTTCAGAATTTATAATCAATCTCAACTAAACCCCAATAGACAGAAGCTTCAAACTTATACTGAAATGGAGTCAGCTCCAGAAGTCCCACTGAGATGGTTTTGATTTATGGTAAAGTCTGAAAAAGTTTATAAAGAATTCAACCTGAAACTCTAAAAAAAACTTGAAATCAGGAGGAAAGAATTCTTCATCAAATTAAATAAAAGAGAAAATTGTAAAGAATTACATGATTTTTGTATGAAACAAAGCAAAAAATTGTTTTGATGATAAATTATTCTTTATTTAATAGATACCTCATACTTGCTAAAATAGTGCCCACCCCTACCTTATTATAACTCAGAATGTTTAGTCAAAAAGTTATTAAGCTTCTTCTTTTTGTATCCCTATAAGTTGGTAACAAGATCTGAGCCATGTTCATGGATAGAATAAAACCACTGAGGCCGGGCACGGTGACTCACACCTGGAATCCCAACACTTTGGGTGGTCGAGGTGGGTGGATCACGAGGTTAGGAGTTCAAGACTAGCCTGGCCAAATGGTGAAACCCTGTCTCTGCCAAAAATATAAAAATTAGCCGGGTGTGGTGGCAGGCACCTATAATCCCAGCTACTGGGGAGGCTGAGATAGAGAATTGCTTGAACCCGGGAGCCAGAGGTTGCAGTGAGCTGAGATCACACCACTGCACTCCAGCCTAGGTGACAGAGCAAGACTCCATCTCAAAAAAAGAAGAACTTGAATCTAGAACATTTCTTCTGTTTTTAAGAATTTCAATCACAATTATAACTCCTAGGAAAAACGTTTTCACACTAAAATACTGAGTTCCTGGTTTTTGAGAAATCTGCTGAAGGATAAACTTTCTATTTCTAAGTAAGTATTTCTTAGTTTGGAAAGGGCCATCTTCACTTCTCTTCTTCCTCTCTACAACTTTCCCCCAATAATCAAAAAATGTTTTTGGAAATTTATTTATTTGGGCTCAAAAGATACAAACTTGGTTTACATGAGAAGTTTATCTAATGTTCATTTACTTTGGCCATAAATTAGAAAATCCAAATGTGGTAGGCAGTACTCTAAACTGGTCCCCAAGATTATAGCTCCTTGATGCACAAGCCCTGAATAAACCCCTGCCTCTGCTTAGGTGTGGAGAGAACCTGTGAATGTAATGGGATATCACACCCATAATTGAGTAACTCATCGGCTGACTGAGTTAATCAAAAGGGATACTATTTTGGGTGGGCCTGAGCTAATCAGAGGATTCTTTAAAAGAAGGTGGAATGTCAGAGGGACATTTTCTTGCTGGCCTTAAAGAAAGAAAACTTCCATGTTGTGAGAAGAGAGTGGTCTCTAGGAACAGAGAGCAGTCCCCACGCAACAGCTAGCGAGAAAACAGGAGCCTCAGTCATACAATCACACAGAAATGAATCAGTCAACAACCAGTGAGCTTGCAAGGGGACTTCAAGTCTTGGCTGACAACTTGATTTCAGCGTGGTGACAATCTGAACAGGGCACCCATCTAACTTGTATCTAGAATCCTGACCCACAGAAACTGTGAGAAAATAAATTTGTTGCTGTAAGCCACAAAGCTTTTCATAATTTGTTATACAGTAATGGAAAACTAATAGAATGACAAGCACATGTAAAAGCCAATCAGTCAACAGAATCTGTTACTTGCCGGTGTAATAAATGGCATTACTTTATATTGCTAGAAGCAAAAGCAAAGGTCAGATATAGTACCCGGTGATGTCTTCTTTTTGTTGCCCAATTCTAAGATGCGGTTTAAGTGCTTAGAAAAGCATTTTCATTTCTTTGCTGTCACTCTCTTTCAAGGACCACATAATCAATTTCTTATAGAAAAGCATGAAATGATTCATTTCTAAGTTACTGAAAGTCAACATTGTGTTATAAGAACATATGCAGTTAATCATCTTCATTAGCTGAGAAAGTTCTATATTTGGTATCTCTTCAAACACAATCAGAATTCGGTCTATTAAAAATATGTGCTTATGAAGAGAGAAGCGGATTGTGTCCAGTCGTATATGTGGATTATATTAACATTTGCATCATGGATTTAATTTTATGTATTTATTTTTCTTTTTTCCATTCTTTAAAAATAGTAATAGCTGAAGTAGTAGTAGATCCTTTATGGGTGGTTGTACTTCCCTGTTTTCTCATTACTGAGGCTCCTGAAGGAAATAAACAGGATAAATGAGGAGATACCACACTGTAAGTGAAGTACAATGGATTAGATGTTAGGAGACCTAGGTTCTATCACCTGTTTTGACAGTAACTACCTTGTGATTTTATGTTTGTTTGTTTGTTTATTTTTGAGACAGGGTCTCACTCTGTCACCCAGGCTGTAGTGCAGTGGCATGATCATGGCTCACTGCAGCTTTGATCTCCTGGGCTCAAGTGATCCACTCACCTCAGCCTCCTGAGTAGCTGGGAACTACAGGTGTGCACCACCACTCTCAGCCCTTTTTTTTTTTTAAGCAGAAATGAGGTCTCGCTGTGTTGTCCAGGCTGTACTGGAACTCCTGAGCTCAAGTGATGCTCCCACTTCAGCCTCCCAAAGTGCTAGAATTACAGGGGTGAGCCACCCTACCTGGTCAAGTTAATGATTTTAAACATAAAATTTTCTTTCTGTAGGTCTCAATTTTTTATGTAAAATAAAGGATTCTATGAGATCATCATAGTACACGGTTCTTAAAGCCTTCAAGAATCCTGAGCTAATACCTTGGTGCAAGCAGAGATTGTGAATGGAGCAGAGGTGGGAAACCAAGCAGGCAGGTTCTAGGAGCTCTGCTTCCACTCCCATACAGGTTAGTTATTCTCTGTTTCATATGTAAGTTCTCTATGGAGGACCTCACTTCAACAAGGGCTGCTATAGCTTTAAAACAAAAATGTTGGAAAACACTACAGACTAGATGATCTGTAAGATCTTTTCCAGCAAAGACCTTATGAATTTCTCAAAAGAAAGAAACCCAGAGAATAAGTATATGGTCATTCTTTCTTCTGATCATCACTCGGTTTTGTTATTCTGTTGAAATAGGAACAAATTTTTTTCTAAAGAAGATTGAATGTTCTATGAGCTCCCTGGCACTTCAGCTTTCTTTCTTATGTGGGTTCTTTATTTTGCATTAGGTTAATGCATTTTTTAAACTGCCCCCTACTTGCAGCAACCAAGATGTTCCAGTATAGAGCCTATTTCTTTAATTTTACCTATATCGATAAAGCCAGTTCATTGGAAATGACAAAAATGTATTACATTGTAAAGCTGCTTATGTAACAAATTCAAAAATCAAGAAAAATATTTTTCTGTTTTTTTTTTCTATTCTTGGCTCTGATGGCTGAATTTATGTTTGATGCTAGGGTAAGACCAGCCCCACCATCAAGCAGAGAAACTGCTCAGTACTCTAGGAATCTGGGTAGACTATTAACCAGTGGAAATCTCTGGGCATGGGAAAAAAATAGGAGAAAAACCAAGAAAAATGAACAGGGATAGAGTGTCTAGAAATTGGTGATGCCAACCATTGGGAAACAGAGACACAGCTTTACCTTCTTTTCACTACACTTCACCTCCACTCCTATTCTGATATAATATTGATAAAACTAAGGCAAATAATTCCCATCCCTTCTGCTGAATGAAAGCACTGACAGATATTGAAATATATGATTGACCAATTTTAATAGAAACTAAATTATTATAACAGTAATGACTATTTTTGCCAATATTTGTTGAATTACTGTGTGCCAGAAACTGTGCTGAGCACTTTACTAATATCACCTCATTTATCCTATGCAACCACCTGTGGGCTAGGTCTTATGTGCCCTAGCTTGCAAATGAGAAAACCAGGGCTCACGGAAGTTACTTAACCTGCTCAAGCCTCACACCTGATAAGTGACAAGCCTCTATCTGTCTGGCTTATAGCACTTAACCACTGTTGTCATTTTCTCCAGCCACTAGTCTTAGCTGCTTTGCAGCAAAAGTCAAGACATCTATTTTAGGATCTCCTCAGTCCACAGCACACTACCTTGCACAAAAAATGGCATTCAATAATAATTGTTATTGAAATAATTACCCTGATTATTACTGATGTTAGAATGAAACACAGTCCATTGGAAGACATGGAAATATTAAAACACTGTTTAGTGGAGTTCAGTTTTACTTGTTGACATGACAGAAACATACACATCACACACACACAAACACACAAAAAGAGAAAAACTTGTTTAATTTATGTAATCTTTTCTCTAAATTGACTTGTGAACATAGGACCATTGTCATTTACATTTGGAAATTCCTAAATCTCTATAATACAATATCTAAAGAAGAATATAAAAACAATTGAGCTAAAAATCTGAACAGTCTAATCCATATTGACTTTACTGTCTATAACCTCGTCCCTAAATGGATTTGTTATCACAGAGCCATGGTTTCTCTTTGTGAAAATTTTTAATTCTCTAGAATACAGTATTATTTAAAGAAGAAAATGAAAGTAATGAATCTAAAATAATGACTGATATAGCCTGGGTAAGTTTGGGATTCATCTTAAAATAACATTTAGCTCATTAGCAATAGCAGTCTGATCTCTTCTCCTTACTTAGTGTTACATATGATATTGGCTGTATTTTCCAAACCCCAGATCAGGGTACATGACATAGGATTGCTAGGAAATATCGAGAGCATACGGTTGCCATCATATTAGGGAACAGCCACTGAAGATACTTTGGAGCTGCTATTCCACAGCACATATGTGTTTCAGAGAATAACCTCTGATTTTCCCAAAGATATAGCCCAAATCTACCAGAAGCCTTTCAGAGCTGAAGTTAATTATATATCCAGGTAGGTGGGCCAGCAAGAAAGCTCAGAAAACAGCTTGATAATACGAGAAATCAACCCTTCAACCATTTTCGGTTTAGCGAAGCCACATCAAACCTTAATGAGAAACCACATGTAGTGGTAAATTCTGGCATTTAATTTTATGATTATTTACAGCCATTCTGGTGCATAGCATATGGCATGGAGTTACCTTTTAAAAGTACCAGAAAGATAAACTAGAAAGGACTAAATACATAGCAATTGAGTTTTATTCCTCTTGATAAAGAGATGAAAGGCACATTTAACTAAACATAGAAAAGGATAAAATGGTGTGAGCTATGAGTAATAATTTATACTTTTGAAACTGCTTGGCATTACACCTTAGGTAAAAAGTGCTTACAAATATTAAGGAAGGAACAGAAGTTCCAAAGTAATTTATTCTTAAATGAATGTCCTATAGTCTGCCCAAAAGGTTCATTCTTTTAATTCTATAGACATTTGCCATCCTTATAAAATGTTACAAATTACATTGTAAAAGCTCTCACCTATTTGGGTTTTAAATTATTTTCCAAAGTCTCATAGTAGACTTTGCCAGTAGAAACAATATAAAGCTTCATTTTTCCTTCCTCCACATGAATAATGCTGTTGCTCATCCATATCCTTATGTGTAAAACTAGCAGATTTGAGTAAATTTACTTCCAAAAGCACTATTATGGTATGTTTCATTATGTGAATGAAGAACCATATCACACATGATATGGCTAAAAAAATAAAAAGCAAAAAAAAAAAAAATAAAGAACTTACAAGTACAGGGTGCCAGACCAAGTATTCGCCTCCCTTTCCATACAAAAGTCCACCCCAAAAAGGATATATCAGCACAAAGCACTATAAGCATAAGAACAGAAACAATGGGAGAAGAGGGCAGACAGTTCACACTTTTGGAATTGGAAAGCAGATATAAATATGTCGATGAGTAAAACAGTGTCATAATCCACAGCCCAGAATCTACCAAAGGGTGATATAGTACTAATGGCAGCCAGAATGCCGACAGAACTAAACAGGCTGTAGGATAAAATTTTGTGAGCCTATAGACAAGAAAGAGAAAGAGGCTGAAAATAGAGAGGTTGGTTGGAAGACAGTAGACTGAAGACCAACAACTCCAATAGGTCCCTATCACCACCTCAATCTACAGACATGAAGATTGGCAGGGTGAAGGCAGCCTACTCTTGACTCTCAGGCAAAAATTAACACATATATAAAAGTTGGCTGGGCATGGTGGCTCACGCCTGTAATCCCAGTACTTTGGGAGGCCGAGGCGGGTGGATCACCTGACGTCAGGAGTTTGAGACCAGCCTGACCAACACAGAGAAACCCCATCTCTACTAAAAATACAAAATTAGCCGGCATGGTGCCACATGCCTATAATCCCAGCTACTGAGGAGGCTGAGGCAGGAGAATCACTTGAACCCGGGATGCAAAGATTAAGGTGAGGCAAGATGGCACCACTGCACTCCAGCCTGGGCAGCAATAGTGGAACTCCGTCTCAAAAAACAAATAAATAAATAAATACAAAATAAAAGCTGAAAGAACGGTTCTTACGTTTTTAAAAATACTGGAGCCAGCCACGTACTTCTGGATGTTGGCATCTGAGAGCTTACAAAAATATTCACCTCTGTTACTGTAACTGGCTATGAATTTAAGGCAAAGGAAAAAAAATATAGAATCAGAGAATCAACATTAAAAAAAATACAACATTTTCATTCATTATTATTTGAAAAAGTGTTCAAACCTTTGCAGATATTTAGTGCCCATTATGCTTATGCCCAAATGTCTTATGTAGCAGGAAGTAGACATTAAACAGGCACTGGCTGGGTCACTATTTTTCTGAGTCTATCTGTTTATTTGAAATGGTCCATTAGAAACACCTTTCTTCTAAGCCACTTGTAGAAACTGAAAATAGGGCTTGAAAGGAACCTAGTTAAAGCTGAAGTCCACAGCATGGGACAGCTGGATATACATATAAGTGCTATGTTATCTTTTGAAGTCCCCAGCTAGATAGAAACAGTTAATGGCAGGCAGCCAAGCATCAAAGGAAAATATCCCCCATGTACCCTCTGCCTAGATGTCAGTAAATGAGTGCTTCAGAGATCCAAGTAGATTTTCAAGGTGGGCTATTTTTATTTTGCTTCACAGAGGTCTTTAAGGAAAAGTATCTCACAGTAGATAGCTGTATCTACTTTCCTGCCATTCTCACCTTCATTCTCATCATCCCCTTTGCTAACCCAGCATGTCTAGCACTGAGTTTTAACTCAGAATCAAACAACATTGAAATAAAGGTTGTCAACATATAATGGCTAAAGCTAACTATCAGACACTTCAAGATCTAAAATCCACCCATTTCCTAAGAAATTCTATCGTTGATTTGCTCCAGAATTTGTTAACCTATGGTTCTCATCCTGGTTTTACAGTGGAATCATCAATGCCCTGGTCTCACTTTAGATGATCTGAATCAGAATGCCTAAGGAAAAGCCAGTAATCTCCTCATACACGTTCTCCAGGTATTTCTAATGTGTATCCAGGGTCCAGAACCATTGAATCTGCCTCTAGTTATGAAATTATTGCAGATTATTTGCATGAGGAACTACAGACATTGATATAGGACGTAAGTGTATTCAAGTATTTCAGAAGCATATAACAATTCCAGCTAGCCACTTAAGAAAAATAAAAGAGGCTATTCTGCATCATAAAATACTGTAGTCATAAAAGTCTCAGAAGGACAAAGATTATGAAATGAGAGCTGGATCACCACAAAACCCCAATTTTCCTTTGACAAATAACCCTTCATCCATTATCAACTAGCAAACTTCAAATCGACTTAACTACCCACTTCAGACCTATGATGGAGTGACCATGTGACACTAATTTTTCTCTCTTTGGCCATACTAATTGTTCAAAGATGAACAAAAGACCAAATCAGAGCAAATAAGATCAACACTTAACCTAAGGAAGGTGCTCTTTCTCATGAGAATTGAATCTGAAACAATTAAGTTAAAGTTGGTAGAGGGAATATTTTTAACACAACAGACTACTTATCTGAGAATAACTCCAATGGAGAGAAGAGTAGCTGAGAGACTTTGAAAGAGAAACCAGGGCCAATCAGGATCATTTGGATCCCTGCAGCCAACAGAGACTGAAGCTAAATCTAAAACTGAATACTAAGTTATCAGAGCCAACAAATTATTTTTTAATAGGTTTATGATGTCTTGGATAATCAAAAAATCCTGTGAAACACACTCTCATCTATAGAACCGTTTCTTTCTCCTTCTCTCCTATACTGTTCCCATTACCAGCATACATATACAACATTATTTATAGAGTCCAGTATTCACATTCACAGGCATAAAATTACAAACCAACTAATTCATTCTCCATTCTCAAAAGCCCTTTAGTCCCATCTAGCTCCATGATAGATAGGTCTAGAAGGAATACTTCCACATTATTGCAGAAAGAAAAAGCTTGATTGGAAGGGAATTCGGATCTGATTGTCTTAACCAGTGGTTCTTATCATCAAAGATATCAAGACATAGATACACAATAAAGATAAATACAAAGAAAAACACACATAGTGTTATCACAGTAAAACTACTGGAACACGAAGACAAGAAGAAAATCTTCGAAGAAGCCAGAATAAAATACACATTATCTGAAAGGAAATCCTAATAAGATTCACAGCTAACATCACAAAAATAATAATGAAAATCAGAAGACAATTGAATAACATCATCAAAACAATGTGATAAATTGCAATATAGATGAACTAGAAACAAAAAATGTGTATATGTGTGTGTAATGTGGCAGTTTGAAAGTCTTTATTAGCATAACACCAAAGAGTGAAACCATGAAATAAAGAATAAATATGACCTTCTATAAAGTATATATTTACAAATTTCTATTTTAGAATACATGCTATAAAAATATGGAAGCTATTATCTTTAATAAATCAATAGTCTTTACAAATCAATTTTTTTAAACGCAAATACCTGAGATTAAAACAAGCACAGGATATATATATATAATTCACAAATAAACAAACATAAATGTCTAATAAACATGGCAAATATTTAATCTCATATAGTGTAAGTAAAAATTAAACCAAAATGCTGTAGAATATTATAGATATAAAATGGTCAGTGCTTAAAATAAATTTAACACCCAGATTTTTTAAAAGATGCTGATAATTAGGTCCCTCACATGAATATTAGGAGTGTAAGTCTGTATAATATTTGTTGAGGGCAACTGGCAAGCATATATGAAAAATAAAATGTTTAAAGACCTGTCCTCTGGTTCATTAATTATATTTGAAAAAAGGATTCTTAGTCAATATCAAAAAGGTGAATGAAGATTTAGTGATAAAGTCTGTGAAGCACTGTCTATACAAGTCAAAATTTAGAAATGACCTGAATTTTCTATAATAGAAGAATTATCAAAATAGTAAAATATACTCTAAGTATGAGGTAGTCACAGGAAGGAGGATTACTTAAGCCCAGGAGGTCGAGGCTGCAGTGAGCTGTGATTGTGCCACTATACTCCAGCCCAGGCAACAGAGACAGACCCTGTCTCAAATGAAAAAATAATTACAAACAAGTAAGCATAGTATTATTCCATTTTTGTAGAAGAGAAGACTATATCATATTTTATAGAACAGCATAAATTATAAATACGTTGTCTCTTGGATTCCATTAAATGTCTCTCCAGATTTGCTCAACCCCATTGACTTCTGTAGTTTAACAAAGTATCCCAGGTAGACACTGAGTTACCCAAATTGAATGAGTTTGATGATGAAGCCTTTGGGTGCATCTAGGCAGGGGACATACTGGGAAACTGAAGAGTCTTTGCTGATTCTTAGATCACATTCCAAAAGTCCTGTTTACATATCTAGGGAGTGCCACGGTGTGAACGTTGAGTTTTCAAAGAGTGAAGAGGTGAGTCCAGTGTGTTCTTGTCTTACATCTTACTCTTCCCTTTTGTTGGTAACTATGATGAAGAAAAATAGCACCTGAACTTCGAATGATTAAAAGATTACCCTGGAATTCAGCACCATTGCCAATTCATGCAGCAAATCCTTGAAAACAGTTTGAAAGCATCATTTGTGCCTATGCCCTGAGCAGACTGAATCCATGGCTACCCACAGTCATCATCTAAAATGCTCTCTTCAATGTTCCTTGAAAGCAAATCCTTTTGAGCCTTCCCTTTCTTAAACACAATCCTCCTCCATCCCACCTCAAACCTAGGTGGTATTAAATTTTGTTGAAAGTAATAGTGAATGCTGACACTGAGACAACAAAGACAAGATTAAAGATCCCTTAATCAGGTGTCTCAGAATGTAGGCAAATTTACTCAAATTCTGACCATGCAAATGTTGACTTTAGCATGCTTTTAGAAAAACCCAGTTAAATCCATACCAACATTTTGATTCAGAGAATCAAAGTCAAACATTATTATCTTTTATAATAAGTTTCTGTTGCCAGGACACAAATTCCCTTTTTGTGATCTCAGCAGTGGAGATAAAAAAATTTTTTTTAAGAAACCTCATATGTATATTTTTACAAAGTGTGGCTGAAATTAGTTATATGAAAATACTAAGCTGGGAAAGTTTTTTTAGAATCTTAAAACTGGTGAGAATCCCAAAATACGTGAGTCACAAGTCTGTATATTGTCCAAGAATCAAAACTTTTCAATCATAATAAAAATCATGTATGTTAAAGGAAAGTAAACAAAGATCTGCCTTGTACACTCAAATGACATTAAAAATAAACATTTAATAAGTCTATTTGTCTTATCTCCACAGCGGATTCTAAATTCCCAGAGAAGAGAAGATTTTAAGTTCCCGGAGAATAGTGGATGTTCCCAGAGAACGGTAGTGTCTGTTCATTTATTACAGTTCTTTAACCGTCTTGAATAGTATCTATACGGTAATTTTTTAATTGACAATTTTGCATTAAAAATTCTCTTTGCTGCTAAATTTGCCTCTGAGATTTCTTCCTAGTAAATTCTTCCCTCATACACATGACTAACCCAGAAGCAGCCACTTTAGTGACTTCACCCAGTTCAGGAGTGGGCACGTAACCCAAATAACCCAGTAAATCCCTCCCATCGAAGCTTAGGACTTGAAAGAGAACAGATTGCAGATAACACCTACCTTGGTAACTGAAGGTTTAGGATAGGGAACCAGGGAACTGTCAACAACCATGAAGAGAAAAAGCAATGTTCAATAAAGGCATGATATAACCTGAAGAGGGAAGCTGGAATGGGGAAGCAAAGGGAACCTAATGGCATTTTAGTCGTCTTTTGCTGAGCCCAGCTGCAGCCTTGCCATTCTTGCAGTTATGTCATATCCATAAAGTCCTTCTTCGGCTTCAGCCACTTCATGTCAAGATTCTGTCACTTGTATCTGAAAGACTTCTGACTAATTCACCATTTTTTCCTGTAAATCCTCCTTACTTAGTCTTTTCTTGCTCTTTTTTATTTCCAAATTCAAGTTGTATCTCTCTTGAGACAATCGATTTATATTTTGTTAAACAGCAAACCAAAAGAATCCAGATCAGATATCATACAATTTTATGTTCAGAAGTATATGTTTATTAAACTTATTTTACAGCATAAAGAATTACTCAAAACAAACGGCCTTCAGTTAAGATTTAAAGATGTTTTCATAACAGCATGTAACACAACAGTAATCATTGAATACTTGTTCTCAGCTGAGTCAATTACCTTTCTTATTAAATTCAATACGAATTTTCAATTGGTAAGTTTTGATTTTCTTTTCAGCCACAATCCGTAACATTTGTCTAGTACTTAAAATTTTACAATGCCTTTCCCATTTGCTATGTTTGAGGCTCTCAACAAGCATATGAAATGTAGAATAGTTATTATTTACACTTTTGTACTTCTCCTTATAGGCTAACTGCTACAATTCGTGACTCCAAAAGTTCAGTGACTCAAAACAATACAAGTCTGGTTTTTGCTGATGTGGAGTCTGCAAAATCCAGGCAGCTCTCACATGACCTTGTGATGTCACCACCTTCAATACCAATATAGCAAGAGAGAAGAACAGCGGAAGGTACATCAGATACCCAACCTTCACATTCCATTGGCCAGAAATCATCACGTGGCCTTGGCTAAGCTTCAGGGAAGGGTAATGTAGTCGAACAGCAGCTTCCCAGTAACAAATTCATACTATGGAAGAAAGCATGGGTTTAAGTTTCCATTTCTGTCATAATTTTATAAGGGAGGGCACTGACAATCACAAGGAGCGAGAACCGCAACAGAGCAGTTACTCTAATCTATGTCATTCACATTTTACGTGATTTCCCCTCACAGTGGAATGCATGTAAAGTTGACACTGAGTTACTCATACTGCTTTCCTTCTCACTCCATTCATTTAGCTTTTCTTCAGAGACCCTTAAAAACAATCTCAGTTAGTTTAGCACTTATTTTTCTGATCTTCTTTCTTTCTCACTCTTGTCTCACCCCACCACATTCACCAAACTATCTCTGCTTTTGCATTTATTGGTATTTATCTATCTGTAATGTATTTCACAAAGATCTATATTCCCTAATGGAATATGAGCACTTTGAAAGCAATCTTACTGCTTTAGGTATCTTGTACACAAAAGGTGATTAGTAAATGTTTTGTGATTGAGGAAACACTTTCTTCACATCTGAGTTTGTTTAACACATTGATCTCTCTCTTATAGATTAGATTACATTTTCCCTCCATTAATAAGGAAGATCAAAACCAGGGAGCCAGAGCACACATTTCAGATATAAAAATGTAAGTTTGCATTCTTCTATATTTATCCCACTTTATTATCATTCTTGTTCAGTAGTAGGAATAGTCCCCCTTTTAAAAACGTTGTTTAATCCCACCATTCAGCAGCCTTGAGAGTCGAGGTGCCTGTATTAGCTCTGAATTGATGCCTAGATGAGCTTTAAATCTTTGTGTTTTTTGACACCGTGCTGAGACAAACTCTTTGATTCACGAAAACTGCATACTCCATGGAATAAAACTGCAGCAATTAATCAAATATTTAATTATACTGTAGCAGAACACAGTTATCAAGCTTTTAACTAACAATAGTAAAGAGTCCCCAGTGACATTCCAATAGAAGACACTAAGACACAAAAGGCAGTTAAAACTTCAGTTCTTTCCGTCTCAATGGAAAATGAACAAGTGTTTAGAATGGATTCACACCAAAAGCCTAAGAATTTGACAGTCAAGCCTTTGGGACCAGTTCCTTCCCTTGGAGATTGCGTATTCCAGAGGTTCCTAATCACTGGTCCAGATTGACCTGGAAAATTTTTACTGTTTGCATACCCGGAAGCAAAGTTCCTCATTCCCTTTTCCCTCATCTCCTTTCTCACCCATGGAGTTATGGTCAAAAATCTAGATAGCATAATCCTGACAGTTTGCAGAGCAATGTCTTGAAAAGCATGCAACACCAACAAAACCATCAGAAACAATCTCAGCATCCTATTTTTGGCTAATTGTAAATTAATTCGGAATCTAGAAAAGGCTGGAAACAGATATTCTTTAGCCTGGAGTTCATATAATTCCATTTCTCCCTCAGTAACATCGAGATGAGTTTAGAAAACACTTCATACCAGTGTGAGTATGGGGAGAAACAAAAGTGATAAAGGAACAGAGAGTCCCACTCTGCCACAAAAATTTGCCTACACACCACACTCTGGGATGGGAAACAATTGGTCTATCCATCCAACTCTTTCTCACACATACAGCCCACCCCCACTTTTCCAGACCACAAAAAAATTATTTCTGCTTCCCAATAAGTGTGTCAAGAGCTGGCTATCAATGACAAAGTTCAGATTTAAGGTGAAGACTGAACTCTCATGAGGTCAAAACTGAAAAGCTCTGTGGTGGTTGACTTATTTTTATGTTATATTTATGGAGTTGGAAAGGGGCATTAACTGGGTTCCTACTACATGCATGACGGTGTCAAAATGCTTATGAAAGATAAAAATAGAATCAAACTTTACTTCTTGCTTTTTAATCTATAAGGAGAAAGAAGAAATATAAACATCCTTAAATACCTTTGATAACTCTTCATTTTCTATATAAAGTCCAAACTCCTTAGGACAGTATGATGGAGTGAATTATCATTTCAATATTTCATTCATTTTCTATTAAAAAAGGTAATGCATCCATACCCTTACCATCTAATTCTGCAGTGCCACCAGGTAGAATGAGAAAAATGCACAATGCTTCATCAACTTGGTCATGCGGCTTGCTTTGAGCAGAGGAATGTGGATGGAAGAGAGATTGTGACCATTCTAAATAGAGAGTGAAGAGGCATTGCTTGTACCCTGAAGCTTAAGCCCCTACCATGTAAACAACACATCCCACATGTTGGCTCTTCCTTTAGCTTGGGTCTGGGATTGAGAAAGCACATGTAACCAAGTCAACCTGAGGCAAGTCAAGCCCAGCAAGGGCCAGCAAAAGCTTGTGTACTTTATGTAACATGAGCGATAAATAAATATCTCTTGTAGTAAGTCACTGTAACTTTGTGGTTGCTTATTGCTGCAGCAAAAGTTAACTAATATATATAGTGTCAAAAAATTCACAGTCCATCCCCAGAATACCTTCTCAGTTGCACCTGACACCCTTCCGCCCTCTACAAACTGTGTTTCTGCCAAATGTGCTATTTCCTAAATGCACCCTGTGCCTTTCCTCCTCTTTGGCTTTGCTCATATAGATCCCCTGGCCTAGAATATACATGTTCTAGTGGCAAGAGCAGAAGCTTTGGAGTCTAATAAGCCAGGTTTTGAAATCAAGACCATCCCTCTATTAATTCTGAAGTACTGCACAGATTACTGAACCTCTCAGTTCTCAATATCTCTGTCTGTATGAATTTAGGGGAGAGAATGAAAAAAAGCATAGACCACAAAATCAGACCAATTCATATTCTCTGCTATTATTTTGAGCCATTACTTTGAACCTCAGTCTCATAATTTGTAAAATCATGATCATGGAGTTGTTAGGATGATTAAGTGGCATGAAGTTGGGAGATCAACTAGCACAGCACTTGAAACTCAGAAGATCTTAATTAAATTGTTCTTGATGGAAAATTTAAATAAGTAATAAAGTAACAATCCAACAGAATAAAAGATACCATAAAGCAATTTAAAAATAATTTGTAGATTAATATATATGCATTTTCAAATTGTGCTTCATAGAACATTAGTTTTGCTCAAGATATTAAGTTTCTTGAGAAAAGTGTTCTATGGTTAAATAAGTTTAGAAAACCTTGCATAAAATATCTCCCTTTATAGATTTATAAATATACATTAACAAAGGTTTCAAGAAGCCATGTGATAAAGAATCCTTTTTAAATTAATTCAGTACTTCGAGAATTACTTGATCATTCCAACCTTCCCCTCATATCAAGACCCCTATTACCATCTTCTGGGCGCCAGTATTTTTTAGAACATGGTTTGTGTCTTTGGCTTCTTGGGCTACCATAACAAAATACCATAGACTGGGTGGATTAATCACCAGCAATTTATTTTCTCACAGTTCTGGAGGCTGGAAGTTCAAAAAGTTAAGTTGCCAGTGAGCTAAGTTTCTGGTGAGGGCTCTTTTTCTGACTTGCAGATGGCTGTCTTTTCACTATGTCCCTACTCGGTGAGAAAGAAAGGTCTTTCTCTCTCTTCCTCTCTTCTTCTTCTTCTTCTTTTTTTTTTTCTGAGGGAGTCTTGCCCTGTCTCGCAGTCTGGACTGCAGTGGTGTGTCTTAGCTCACTGTAACCTCCACCTCCCAGGTTCAAGGGATTCTCCTGCCTCAGTCTCCTGAGTAGCTGGGACTACAGGTGCATGCCACCATGCCCAGCTAAGTTTTTTTGTATTTTCAGTAGACATAAGGTTTCACTGTGTTAGCCAGGATGATCTCAATCTCCTGATCTTGTGATTTGTCTGCCTCGGCCTTCCAAAGTACTGGGATTACAGGTGTGAGTCACCGCGTCTGGCCTTCTCTTCATTTTCTTATAAGGCCACAAATCCTACAAGAGTAAGACCCTACCCTTAGGAACTAATTTAACCCTAATTAACTCCTAAAAGTCCTGTCTCCATTTACAGTCACCTTGGCCATTAGGGCTTCAATATGTGAGTTTGTAGGGGTGGGCAGAGGGGGATGCAATTCAATTCATAGCAGTTTTGGAAATGCTGGGAAAATGGAGTATCATAGAGGTTTAGTAGGGTGAATTCAGCCTATGTTGGTGGAAACAGGGGCTTCTTTATAGAGAAAGCAGGATTTAAATTAGTCTGGGCCCAAGGGGGAATTTAGCAAGTTATTTGAGGGATCTGCAAAATGGTCTGTTTTAAGCTGATGCCCTCATCAAATTTCAGGAGTATGAGTAATTTACTGATCTAGGAAGAGTAGATAGGACAAGAGTACTTCTTGGCTAAAACCTCCAACATTAAAAATCAGATGTGTTTATTCACTTCTCTGCCTGTGTATCTCTTTCTATCAACTTCCAACATTGCCCTACTAAGACATTTAGGAAGAAAGATTTACACCATGATAATTGTTTTGGAGGCTAACAAATACAGAAAGAGAAACAAATGGAAAGTAAATTTTATTCTCACCTTTCAGGCTCAAACCAACTCCCTGACAAGAAATCTTCTGTTTAGAGGGCATGAATCTAGGAAAATAGTCGTGTAGATGAACTTGAATAGGGCAGATAACTCAGCTTTATGGATTAAGGCCCAAGTACTAAGGCAACTAGGATCACTGGTACCCTACCTCTATAGATAGTTAACTTGATTAACTCCAATGCTTCCTTTCTTCACACATCATGGTGTAGAGATAAAGCAGGAACTGGAATTAATTCTATCACAAACCTATTGCATCTCATTTGGTGCTAGATCTCTGTTTTTTTTCAAGCTATCCATTTTATTTTTTAATAATGAGAAGAAGGTTGTTTGTTTTAACAAGGTACTAGGATGTTAGGAGAACATTCTAGCACAAATTATGTGCTATGAACATATACAGAATTGAAAATGCAAATATTCACAGGAACAAGCATGGCAAACGCAAATGAATGAAACTGGTCAAAAGTGCAAATGGTAGGGAGTAGTGGGAATTGGAGCAAACTGGGAAATATATGCTTCATCTAAAGGACCCTTCCTACTCCAGAATTCTAGCCAATATTACCTGGTAAATATGTAAACTTACTGCTGCCACATCTGATTTTTCAAGTAAAGCTTGAAATCTGGATTTTTAGATCCAATTTTCCAACTTTTAAATGTTTGCAATCAATTAGACATTTTTAGGCTCTCTCTATACAGATATAAACATAGTCCTGCTCTTGACACCTATATATATACATATGTACACCCATTTTCAGGACAAGTCCAGCCCATAGGTCACCACTTTTTAACCTGTGGCATAAGCAATAAATACTTACTAAATGAAGACATCAAAACTATCCTAGAATACACTGTTTCTTCCCCCAGTTGAGAAATACATCAGTCCTGGTATTTTCAGACCAGCAGCTGGGATTGTCGGAATGGTACAGCACTGGTTTTCATCTTTGTTCTATGAAGAGAATTGGCCGCTAAGATTTATGGAAATGACTGAAAGTCGCCATCAAATGTCATTTCTTCTCAGTTATACAAATACTTCATAAAGATCCCTAGTTAAGATGTCATTATATATGAAATAGGTGTGGACTTTCACCACCTGACTAAATGTCAAATTGGAAACATTACTATCCTTTCCATACTTATGATGAATATTACTTCAAGATGATGACATTAAGTCATGCATAAAAAGTTATGCACATAATGTTATGTTGTTAAGATTTAATTGCAAGATGCAGTACGTATAAAACCGATACCTCAAATGGCTAACATGGTTTTTGTTTGTGTATTTTTTCTCCAGGATGGATAACTATCACTCTCAGGAGAGATATCTCAAGAGGAAAGAAGAAAGCTGATGTCAAATTTCAGAGGATTTGTGAAATTCTGATTTTTCTATGAAAAGCTGTGTTTCTTGCATTCCTTTCCCAATTCTACCCCTCACCTGCCTTTCACCCAAAGATAAAACAAGATTCAAGACATTGACAAAGTATGTTCTGCTCATTTCTTAAAGAATCAACTTTTGAACCATCTTCCCATTCCTCTTGACTAGGAAGGTAGGAATCCTTTCCTCTCCTGCCAGTTGTATGAACCTCACCCATATCCTAGGTTCCCTGCCCACTAAAGGCATCCACTTAGCCAAGAGACTTGCCCCAGGCTAAATAATTGCATTTTTTACCCCCATAATTGAAGTGGGATCTAAGAAACAGTCTGAGTTTTTCTTTCAAAGAGAAGAGAAGTGAAATGGGCACCTACGATGCGACTACCTTCCACCAGCCTACGAAATAGCAAAGAGTAATGCAGAGAGATGCAGAAATCCTTTGAGATAGGGAGAAAGTTCTGTGAACTGCTTTTCATATTGCTAAATGCATCCTACTGCCTGTAAGCATTCATGCTGCTGGGCCCCTTGTGACAACTCTATACCATTACCACAAATACTCCCTCTCTTCCTTTCATAAGCCAGTTCAAATCTGCTATTAGGAACTGATGAGTACAACAGCAATTCTCTTTTGCAATCCTTACCAAGTTCAATCCAAGACATTATATGATATAAAAACTAAACAACCTTTTTACCTCAAAATGGCTGACTGGAAAACGAAAGTCATGGTGTACCATGAGAGATGTCATTCCAAATTTAGTCAAAGTTTTATAGAGAAAGTAAGAAGAAACATGACATGATGAATCTTTAATTGAAATGGGGACCTCCTTAGGTAGAGCACAGTCCATACAAACATAGAGCTGCCTCCTTTTCTTTTTCCAGAGAAGTTAGAGACCATAGCAAAAATGCAGGCAGAATGGTTGGGCCCACCTTCAACTGGGTCAACTGAAATGCAAAACAAGGTAGTAAAGCAGAATTCATTCCATTTAAGGCTATCGTTGCTACTGAGTACCAAAATCTGATGGCAAAACCTTGCTGCAATTTATTCCACAGGAGAGGGTCCCTGCCTGGTTCTCTTTTCTGGGCCTCAACCCCACCCCCACCTCCACCATAGCTTTATAGTTTTAATTTCACCCAGCTCAACTCTTAGCTTTATAATGACTTTAACTGTTCAATATTTAATGAACCAATTAATTAAATAACATTTATTATGCTGTAGGACAGTGGTTCTCATATTTTAGTGTGCAACAGAATTACCAGGGGAGCTTGTTAAAAACTCCAGGCACCCACCAACCCAGAGACTCTGATTCAGTGCATCTGAAGTGTAGAGCAGGGATTTTATTTTTAACAGTCATTCCTGCTGTATCTGATTTTGGTGATCAGTTGACAACATTCTGGGACGCACTACTCTAGAGATACAGAATTATAAGACTACATGCTCTGGAGGTGGTAAAGAAAGCTGGCAAGTGGTTACAAATTCCTGGCTTGTTACTAACTAGCTGTGTGTTTTGGGGCAAGTTATCAAATGCCCCAAGACTCAGTTTTCTTATCTGTAAAAAGAGAAAAATAATAATATCTAAGTCATGGGGTTGTTGTGGACAATAACTGAGATAATATAGGTAATGTTCACATTTCAATCTACCCTGCTTAGGAATCTGGCGAATTCTAGATGCCTCCTGCTCCATCAACCAGCAGTTCAAGAGCAACTGGGGAAAAGGGTCAGGCTCTGCTAAAAGAACCATGGAAAATTCCAGAAAAGCACATGTGCATCCCAATTTATCCATGGACTGGGGAAGGAAGGGGCAGTAGAGTAAGCTAAAATGGTGTAATGAGTGAGAGATGTTCAGTACCTCCGTTGTCACCTCAGGGGATGAGAGACAGTACCATGTGAAGGTAAACAAAGATGATCGCTGCTACCAAGGTAACCCCAAGAAAATCCCTTTGGGATGAGTGATACCTTCCCACCTAAATGATCCTGTACCTGGAACCATTTGCAGTGTATATACACAGATTTTACAGTCCTATTTTTAGAAAAAAATGGGTAGCTGGTGGCTGCTGACCTTTGCCGGCCCACGGTGACCACATTGAATCAAGAGCTTGCTATAACACAGCTGAGCTTAGTGATTTTAATGAGAAATCTAGTCCTGCTGGATTACTGTTCCTGGGACACATCTTGTCAGCAATTCCTCAGGAAATTATTCAACCATCCCCAATTGCAAAGAAACAGATGGTGTGCTGGAAAAAAAAAATACTCTGAAGTGTATGCGCTGGTAAAAAGCAAATTTAAGGACACAAAGGCCAACAATGAAACAAATACTAAAAGTGCTTTTTCCCCCAGAAAAAAATGGTCTTGCAGATATTTTTGTTTTCCCTCCCCTTTTAAACTGTGAACTGTACCAGTCATCAGCTTGAATACGCAATGGAGAGATTTGTTTGACATTTCAGAGCCATTTAACAGTGACAGCTTGTTTTAATAATACAGAATAATACTGATCAAACGTTCTCATGGAAGATCAAGTTTTAAAATTTGTATTAATGTCCTGCTTTCTTTCCTCTAATATCCTTTAACCAAACCTCTTGGATTACACTCTATTATGTCAACTGCCCATTGAGAAATGCTGAATTATTATTAAAAATTATCATGACACCTGAAAAAATAGCAGTGTAACCCTCATGAATATTAAATCTTTTCATAATGATCAGTGTTATTACCATGAATACTAAATGTTATGAAATCATTGCAAATTCATAATGCTTAGTGTGAAAACTTGACCTGTAACCAGAAAGTCTGAATTATATTTGGCAAATTGTTTGAATCAATTTTAGTTATAAAACCAGGAAAAGAAAAATGGATAAAATTTTTGATCTTCAGTCTCAGAGGCCAGTGGGTCTTACGACTCTTGCAAAAGGAATGCCAGTTGCAATTTTCAAATATTTCATGTCAATATTTAAATCTTTTCCAGAATTCCCATTCCTACTTAATTATATCCCAGTGAAGACTTGGAACAGTATTAAGAATGAGAGACTAGCACATTCAGCTGTTAGTCTGTGGCAGTACCTACATGGCATTAACTTTTGGAGATTGGTACTACAACATAGCATGGAAGTAATTATGACCCTAGAAGAAATGTACAAAAAATAATCATGACAGAGCCTGCGGTTATTACAAACAAAGCCAACTTTTAGTCCTTACGTCTTGCACTGAAGCAAGCATCAACAAGTTTTGCTTCAATAACTGAAATGCGCAGCTACACAAAAACAAATATAAAGAGTTCTTGTTATGATTAACTGATCACAAACTTTGGCCATGTGTTTTTATACTCAAATGACATTCAGGCAAATAAAACTGAATGATTGATTCTCAAGACATTCCAAGAGCAGAGTAACAAACAGAGGCTCTGGCAAATGGATCTTAATGGAAATCTGATGAGAAAGTGGATCTCCCTCAGAGGGCTTCTTACTGAAAAACTGTTGGACAGGTTACAACGAACTGAAAATCTACATTTCATGAGCATCCCTTAATGGAATCCCATACAGCTCTCTTTAATGAGTAGGTCTCCCCATTCATGCTGTGTGATCAAAAATCGTAACAGCCAGACATTTGGGTTTGCATTCACGCAAAGGAGCTCAAATTAAAATTTTTTCCTTGAAAAATATGTTTCAAAAATCCATAGATATCCAAGATGTTTAGCATCCTTCAGGGATTAAAGCATGTACTATATCGATTTTAAGTACTACAATTTTAATCTGAATTAGTTTAAGTGCCACCTGTAATTTTATTGAAAATATCCTAAAATATCCTTTAAGAGTTAGAAAAGGTTGTGATTGATGGACAGATTGAAGCATCTCATAATTTCCTAAAACATTTTCTCACAGTCCTTAGCACTAGTTCTTTAAGGTGATGAGGAATAGGAGACAGGTGCTAATTTTGCCTCTGGGAATTTCTGTGAAGTTATAGGATGGCACTGAAACTGCAAAACAGCAGGATTTAACTAAACAGAACATCAATCAGTAAAGAACGGTATGGTGTGCCTGGAATCCATTCAGAATTTCCTCAGGGCAGATTCCAAGATATTTTTTCCCTCTAAATTTTAAGTCTCATAAGTAATGTCTTAACATTCTTCCAGTAATTTCTTATGTTATATAATCATGGCCAACCAGGTGGCTCCCAGGAGTTACTTAGCTAACAATCCACCAGTAGGAATTACTGGGCTCTTCAGGATAATTACCTCGCATTCTTCTTAAATTTATCCAGATTCCTTTAGCATCCCCTGAATCTCTTTAGTTTCAACAATGCTTTGTTGACAGTTTCAGACTGCTTCAGAGTCTGAAAGTCCCAAAGTAGATGTACAGATAAAAATTTTTCTTAAGTTCCCAGAGAATCATGAACAACATTTCTAAGTTCAAAAATAACAAATTTAAGGACACAAAGGCCAATGCTGACACAAATACTAAAGGTACTTTACTTACTTATCAAGACTAACAAACTGTGTGAAATTTTAAAGCAGTATCATGGGGAAAGAAAAATTTCAAAATACCAGTTTACAAAATTCAGATGAAAGAGTATGTTAGAATAAAAAAATCTAATTTTGATTCCTGGGTCTTTCATGTAAAGTGAAAGATTACTTGACTTTTCTGGGTCTCTGCCTTTATCTGTAAAATGGGGATAAATAATTATGTACCTTGCAGGATTGTCATGAGAATTAAGCAAAAAAAGATTTGTAAAGCATTTAGCACAATGGCAGATGTGGAAATCTGACTTAACAAACATTTGTTTTCCCTAGGATTAGAAGGTCCTCTCATAAGTGTTCTTTTTCTGTATTTCTATAGAGGGCTGGGACAGGGACAGCCATTTTTGTTAAGTCTCCTTTTAATGAAGCTCCTCTTGTTAAATGATAGCTTCTCTTCTTCATCAGAAATTGCAGAGTGTAAGGAATAGACACTTATATAAACTAAGCGCAAATAAAGCAGGGAGATTGGAAGGATATGGGGAAAGTGCAAGGAAAGGTCTTTGATGACTTAGGAACTCAAATGTCATGTGACCAAAGCAACTGCAAAGCCGGTTCACGTTTCACTGGTTATCACTTCAGCCCATGCATCTTGGGCAGTAATTTCTACCACTTTCGTGAGTGAGATAGAATACTCACAAAACGACTTGAGTGAAATCACTTTATTACTCACAGAAAGGCAACAAGGGACAGTAGAAGCCAACGATTTAAGACAAGCCAGTTCTCCAAGGCTCAGGCAAACTACACAGGTCAGATGGAATCTTGTCTGTGCATTTCCCATACCATACTTCAGGTGAGGGACCCTGAAAAGTAGCCCCCCTCTGGGTTATACACCCCAGGATTATGTGACATGCTGAGCTACAGTGTTGTAAAATGTCTTGTTCTAGGAGGGACAGAAACAGAGGCCAGGATGTTTTCAGCCAATTTCTCTTTATATTAAGATGTTGCATTCCCAGCGCATTCTACAGTTTTTCTTGAGAACTGTATGTGAGAAAGGGGAAGGCAGTGGGTCAGTCCAAGGCTATTCAGGGAGCTGTCCCACAACAACCAGGGAATTTCTCAACCATGTCCGAAATTAGAAAATGGTGCTAAGTCTATTGCCTTTCCCATTTCTTCTGTCACCCATTGTAAATATGTCTAGTCACTCCCATACATATATTACACACAATCACCCCATTGCACAGGTGTACCCACAACTGACAGTCTGTAATGAAGCCCTTCTCTTCCTCCCTTAGCCATTCATTTTAAATCCCTTTCTTTCTTTCCAACTACTTTACTTAACATTTCTTCTTCCTTTATTTTCCAGTTTTTCAGCCCTCAGTTCCATCTAGAACAAAATTGGAATCTGTATAGAATACTAAAATCAAGTTGTAGTAGCTAAGTTTTCTTGATAAATGTCTAAGGGATATCAAGGATAAAATAGATGTCTAAGGGATAATAGGGATACAATAAATGTTACCTTGCTTCATTTGTTCTAAATCAAATTTACTATTGGGCTAAGCACCTTACTAATCAGAGAGTTAATAAATTGAATCTTAGACATACAAATGTTCTTTGTAAAAGTCTATGGGAAATTATGACAAAACTATTTATGAATTTCAAAATTTCTGGCACCAAAATAAACTCATACGAACTTGTTATAACATGTCTAAGTAGGATTTAGTTTGAAGCACTATGAAGGATAAGACATCACTTTGAAAAGAGACTCTATCAGAGCAACATGAATTTTGCTAAAATTAAAGCAAGAACAAACATCAAATTTCTAAGGAAGCTTGGGTGGAAGAATGGTGAAATTGTTGATGCTTTGCAGTTGACAAGGAAAATGCTCCAAAGAAATCAGCAGTTTATAAATGGATATGTCCTTTTAACAAAGGACAAGGTAATGTTGAAGATAAAGCCCTCAGTGACAAACCATCTACATCAATTTGTGAGGGAAAAAAATGCATCTTGTTTGTGCCCTAATTGAAGGACCAACAATAAATAGCACAAACAATAGCCAACACCACAGACATTTCAATTGGTTCAGTGTACACAATTCTGACTGGAAAATTAAAGTTGAGCAAAATTTCCACTTGATCGATGCCAAAAACATGGCACCAAGATTACCTGCATAAAAGAACAGAGCTTTTAATGGAAATTTTAAACAAGTGGGATCAAGATTCTTAACCATTTCTTCAAAGCATTGTAACAGGAGACGAAATGTGGCTTTACTAGTACAATCCTGAAGACAAAGCACAATCAAAACAATGGCTACCAAGAAGTGGAAGTGGTCTAGTCAAGAGCAAAGATCATGGCAAAAGTTTTGTGGGATGCTCAAGGCATTTTGCTTGTTGACTTCCTGGAGGGCCAAAGAACAATAACATCTGTTTATTATGGAGTGTTTTGAGGAAGTTAGCCAAAGGTTTAGCAGAAAAATGCCTGGGAAAGCTCCACCAGAGTCCTCCACCATGATAATGTTCCTGCTCATTCCTCTCATGAAACAAGGACAATTTTGTGAGAGTTTCAGTGAGAAATCATTAGGCATCCACCTTACAGTCCTGATTTGGTAACTTCTCTTTTTGCTTTCCAATCTTAAAAAAAAAAAATATGTAAAAGGCACCCATTTTTCTGCAGTTAATAATGTGAAAGAGACTTCAATGACATAGTGAAAATTCCCGTGACCCTCAGTTCTTCAGGGATGGACTGATATCACTGCTTCCAAAAGCGTTTTGAATTGATGAAGCCTATGTTGAGAAATAAGGTTTACATTTTTGGTTTTTATCTTTTAGTTACATTCTCCATGAACCTTTTAATATCCTCTCATATTTAGGGAGTTCTCTTTCTCTCTAAGGAGTTATTCAGTAGCACCACAGGGTATATCCAATCCTTAAACTGGGGAAATAGGTCTCTTTTCTTCAAACCATTATTGTCTTCGAGATGCTTGTTAGCCAAGGTACACACAAACACACACACCCTCACACATAAATACATACATACACTCCAGGCTTTCTGAAGACAAGTGTTTCCCCCTGCCTCTTGCTAAGCTTGGGCATGGGGCCTTTTTCCCTGGCTGGGATGCAGTGGAGAGATTTTTTTCAAGCATTTATGTGAACATTCCCACCTGAAGTACCTAGAGGGTATCCAACCATGAGTAAGAGTGAGGAAATCCAGCTCTCTCCTTTCAGGGTCAAATCACATCTCTTTTTTCTGGTACTCTGAGGCCTATTCCCATTGAGGCAATCCACTCCCTCAGTGAGTTTAGATTTTCAAACACATAAATGTGGTAATTTCCCCCTGAGGGTACAAAATGCCCAACTTCTGGGACTCTCAGCTTGGTCGCTCTGTGGAAGTTAAAAAAAAAAAAGAGAGAAAAATAACTCTCATTTATTTTCCAACTTTCTTGTAACTGTGAGAACAAAACAGATACTAATAAGAAGTGCCTTAGCAACTCCCCACAAGTGAAATTTTTTAAATGACTATGTTCTGGGCCTCTTCCCAAGCTGCTGATTACAGGGTCATTCTCCCAGAAGTTGAAGGTGAACATTTTGACCATTTAGCTGGTCTGTAAGGGGTCATGGAAGAAGATATTTCTACTTCTCCAACAGTGGCACAGAGTCCCTGTGAAGTGTCTTCAGGCAGCTAGAGTACAGTGGTGACTGCATAGACTTTCTAGTGTGCCCCTCCATTTCTCAATCTATTAAGCAGCAATAATACTTCGTATGGCTGTTGTAAGAATTGAGTGTGATAACACTTGAAAGTGTAACTCATACTACATTGTGCAGGAGTTGACCTAAGAGTAATGACAGCGGGGTATTGAACGGTGTTACAAAGGAAGTTGTTTATGCTGTATGATTGGGGAGCCACTGTCAGCTTCCACTCCAAGAATTATCTTCCTGCAAGAGAGTTTAAAAACACACACCCTTGAATAGCAACAGTAGCAATGAATGTTAATCAGAGAAGAAAAAAAGGAAAGCTAAGGCAAAAGCTAAAGACCACCTAGGTTAGAGAGATGGCCTCCACAGTTTAGCAATGAAGCTGGCAGCCAGCATTTTTCAAAGAATATCATCCACCTCCCTTCCACCCTCCTCACTGTCTCTCATCAGAGTCCGAGGAGACAATGTCACATGTGAAAGTAAAGGAGCTCATCTGTTGGGATACTTGGGGAAAAAGTAAAGTTTTGTGAGTAAAAACAGGTTTGGGAAGCAAAAAAAAAAAAAAGGTTTCTTTTGTTGTTGTTTTCTTTAAGTGAAGTTCTTGGAGGCGGCAGAGAAGAAATGAAGGAAAAGAGATGGCTTATCACATGAAACGTGCATGGGCAGGTAAGGCCAAGAATGAGTAGCCAGAAAATATTTGCTGAGCCAACCTGAGTAAAGTTAGAGGGCCTTTCATAGGACAGTCCAGAGCAAAGGGTAGAATGGAAGATCAGACGCTATAGATAAATGCAGAGCTTTCATTAAGAATAGTAATTCGAATGCTACTGATAAAATACAGCTAACATATTTGGCTTTCTGTTGCTGGGCGTTATTTGAGGCATTTTAACACTTTACTACATTTAATCTCACAATACCCTGTGAAGTAGTTCTATTGTTATAGATGGCACAGCTAGGAAGTGGCAGAGCTGGAATCAGAGTGTAACAGGTCTGACTTCAAAGTCCAAATGTGGACATGGTCCTTATTAGATGCACAGCACACCTTCGGGTATTTTACATGTCATAACTCACTCAATACACTTAGCCACCCTATTACATAAATGCTATGAAAAACCAATTATGTATCTACAGATATTCATGGGAAAAGTACACCACTCAAAGATTATATTTTGGTCAAATATGTAAGTAAAATCTAATAACAGTCACAAATTAGTTGTATGAGCTCTGAAGCATGAAGCAAAAATCCTAGGTCAGACCATATTCTGAGGAAGACCTGGACCAGACCAGCACCAGGGCTTTTGGCTTAATTATGCTTTCTACAGATTATCACCAACTCGTTTATAAAGGTGAATCTGAGACTCAAATCACTACTAAAGAACATTTATTAAGTACTCCATTAGATACAAATTCACTTAATATATACAACATATACATACATATAGGTAGATATATATCTATAGATAGATAATAGGTATCTACAGATAGATATAGATCTATAGGTATCTATAGAAAGATATAGATCTATACAAAACACCTGGATCAAGATAGAAATCCAGGTGAGCTGCACATTCTTATAGAATTCAACCTGAGTTCTGAGCACAGTTATAAAACAAAAACAGCAGCAACACATACACATTCACACACACAAATACTTAGCACAGTATCTAAACCAGGGAGCAGATAAGAAAACTAACATTTATAGAGAGCCTAATTCTGTGTAAAGAACAACTTTAGGCTCTTCATTCTAACTGACTTAAATTGTTACTTACACAAAAGCATATTTATTTAAATCTAAGAAATTTTGTTTTAAGACCATGAGCTGGCTTTCCAGGAGCCAAAAATGCCAAAAAAAAAAGACAAAAAACAAAAAAAGCTACTGAAATTAAGGTATTTTAAGAAGAAATAACTCGATGTCAAGGTGTAGCTTAAAAGTGGTAGAGAAGAGAGGATGACATGCCTTAATGGGGGAAGGTTTCAGGCATCCCAGCACAAGAAACAGGTTGCAAAATTCTTTGGCCACAGTCTCAGAAACATGTGGGCATTATGGTGATAGACTGTAAGAGCCTCAATAGTGTCAGCAGGAGACCAGAGCATTGCTGAGACAGAACTGGGGTATTCTACCTGGACTGGCGTTCCCAGACCTTCACATTGTCAAGAACGTTCAGGAAGAAAGAAAAACAAAGTTCAGAGAAATAGAGTGATGCTCAGAGAAATGGCAATGGAAGAACATCTCTGTGGCAGGGCAATGATGTGCCTTGACAGCTCAAACTTTGGGGTTTTCAGACTCAAATTTCAAAAGGAAGTGGCCACCCTTTCAGCTGAGCTGATGGTGAATAATTACATCCTGTCTATACCTCTGCTCAAATTAGATGGTTTTTAAAATACTATGCTAATAGGCAGGCTTCAGAGCAATCATAATTCAGTATTTTGATGAAGAATTTTCTCTGAACATCATGACTACTGCACAGACCTCTCTTTCTTACGTGGCATGGAATCGAAGTGAAGGGAACTAATGTGGAAGTGAGTTATGTGACCTAGCAGGTACGCACATAAAAAACACCTTTGCAGGGTCAATCATAAAAGTAGGATTTTTTTCTTACCTTTCAGTTCTTAAATAAAGTGAGGGGTTTCTCAAAGAGACAAATGGTCTGAGACTGGCTGCTGTTGGGAGAATCAAGGCAAGGCAGTGAAAGAAGCTAGACATGCTGTAGTCCTAGATCTTGATTTGAAACCTGGCTCTATCATTGAACTAGCACAGATGTTCTTGGCAAAATGACTTTTCTGGGCTTCTGTTTTCCTTCCTGCTTAACAAGTAAGGTTTTACCTGTTTCATAAGGTTTTTTGAAGAGTCTAAATCTAAACATATTTGAGTGTGACTTTCGCTGTCTCCAAAAGGTTTACCTGGGGATCACATGGCCAAGCCTGCAACATACATCATATGAAAACCATGCCTATCAGTTCCAATGTCAATACTGAAACAGGAAGAGATTGCTTTATAAATCATTCATTTTTCTAAGCATTTGTTCACTTAATTTTTAAAATTCAATCTTACAGTTTTTATAACTTATAATGCTAAAATGTTCTTCCCTATTTTAAAAAATATAGTTCATAAAACCTGTGTAAAAACTTCATGCATATCTTAGGTCTCATAGGAATAGACACTTGACAAAATCTACTTGTGCCTTACAAAACTTCATTTGTGTGGACAACTAGATACTGCTGTCTCTAGATTTTGATCACTGGATTTATTAAGTGATGCATCTGAAAGAATAAGATTGGTCACTGGAGGTACAATGAATCATATTAATAAATAAATATACAGCATTAATATGTAATTAAACATTATTTAAGGTACATCAGAAAGGCTTATGTTACACCAGATGCTTAGTAATTATGTAAAGTATCTAGGACAGTGCTGGCATAAAGTAACACTTAGAAAATGATAGCTGGCCATAATGAATGTCTTGTAGAAATTCACAGTCAAAACAAAGTGCTGTTCTGCTTACTTGGAACATGCTTTGGCTTTTGTAAATAGCAGCAGCCTACATCCTGAAAGAAATTTATCTTATTTTAATGTGAGAGTATTTAACTTTTAAAGGGCTATTAGAAGATCCACTATATTAATTGTGCACATTTTGGAGTCCTTAATTATCTTTTTAGGCAAGTTTGATGTTTCTCAGCATTTTGAAGTCTCAGTCAATATACGCTAGTACATTTTCTTTGTCTTACAATCTATTAAAAATACCAGAATCTGTTACTTTGTTATTAAAAATATCACTCCACCTCTGACCACCTAGTTTTGCTATGCAACATGCATCATAATTGTCAGCTGTTGCTTTTCTGAATGCATCAGTTGAATAGAATTTGTGACTACAAATGTCTAAATCACAATCCACCACCTTTCACATGCGACAAATCTCTTGTCGCTCTCAATCAAAAGTTATATCCTTCTTCCTTTTCTAGGGTAATACTTGGTAGCCTGATGCTATATGAAACCTACATATCTATTAACTCTTGCATTGTATTCATCTTGCTAGGGTCTTGATAGCCTCTTATTCTTCTGAACTTACAGTCCAGAAAATTTCTTAGACAAAATTGTAACGGGGCCTTACATCTCAACATGGCATCAGTGTTTATCTTTTCTCTCTTTTAGGACACTGCCATACTGATACTAGAGGAGCAGATGGATTTAACTCCACAGCAACAAAGAGAATGTGAGTGGAATCATCTGTAATCAAGAAATTTCATAAAAGTTTTATAAAATAAAAAAAACAGGTAGATGAGTCTGAAGACTGTTGGAGAAAGAGAAAGCCATAACCAAGCATACTAATAAAGGGGATTGCAATTAGTAAGAGAACAAATCTGGTGGAGGACAGATTCAGTGCATAGGCTTAAAAAAAGAAGGTTTAATTCAAAACCTACAGATGGAAAAGTCAATACTCTTCCTCTTATCTACCCATGCAGAGTACCATAAAGTGAAATATATGTATCATTTCCCTGGGGGTTGGGAAAGGAGTGTCCTCTAGATATGTTGAATAAATTAGCTGTGAAGAGGTAGGGCAGTCAGTGGAAGAATGAGCACCAGAGAGCGAATCTCTCATCATTCTGGCAATTTAGGAGTCCCAATGCATAATCCTTGGTTTCCTATCCTCTCCTCCATAGTTGATTCCTTCCCCTTCAACAAGTCATATTCACATACACAGAGGTTATGGTCAGTGTTTTAATGCCACCAGTGGTGCGATTTAAGAACAAGGGGAAACGTGCAATAAAGGCAACAGATAAAAGTGACTGAAGACAAAATAGAAGTAAAAAGGGAGAGAGTGTGAGAGAACAAAAATACCTCTAATTGATCTTCCAAGAGAAAGTTGAGAAGGTATAACAGCAATAAGCCATGAAGAGGGCACCATGAAAAAAGTACAAAGACGGTTGGGTGCAGTGGCTCACGCCTGTAATCCCAGCACTTTGGGAGGCTCAGGTGGACGGATCATGAGGTCAAGAGATGGAGACCATCCCAGCCAACATGGTGAAACCTCGTCTCTACTAAAAATGCACAAATTAGCTGGGCGTGGTGATGCGCGCCTGTAATCCCAGCTACTCAGGAGGCTGAGGCAGGAGAATCGCTTGAACCCAGGAGGCGGGGGTTGCAGTGAGCCAAGACTGCACCACTGCACTCCAGCCTGGTGACAGAGCGAGACTCTGTCTCAAAAATAAATAAATAAAAAGTTCAAAGTCAAAAGAAGACTTAGAAATCCAAAATTTGTCAAATTTTGAAAAATTAATAGACATATTGTAATAGTAAATTAAGCAAATCTCCCAAGCAGAACAAAGACATCGAGATGAAAAATACTGTCATATCCTGTCTAAATAATATAAATTGTCCTGATTTTCAATTTTTAGAATCAACTTGTAGGCAAAGTACAAAATACTTTACCATAATTACTGAATAGAATGTACATATTCTCAACCTTACCAAGGTAAAAGAAAAGATGTAACTGACCAAGAATAGAATAGATGAAAGGAGGATGGATGTGGAAGAAAGTGTAGGAATATGGATGCCATTATCTTCATAGTAAGAAATCAATAGGTACTGTCGATTATGATGCAACTAGAAATTATGGCGTAGCATTGTTGAGTGGTGCGAAAATGACCTGTGAAGGAACTGTGAGTACCTTTGGATAGAGGTGAGGATAAGACGATAAGGGTCAGTATTATTAAGCTAAATAAATCTTTATCTACTGTTAGTAGACAGAATGGTGATAAATTAAGAAAAATAAATTTAGAAACAGCAATACAAAAATTTTTATATGAAAAAATCTCAATCTCAAACCATTTGATGGGCTATCTCTGTCCTTTTTTATTTATTTTAGGTGGCTGTTCAATAGCCTCAGCTTTTTAACAACTTGGGAGTCACCTTTCAGCCGTTCCAAACCTCCTTAGCAACCACCTTCTACTTATTTCACAGAGTGATCTATTTCTGAATTAAAAATAAAGTGGTAGAGAAAAATGAGAAGAAAAAAATCTCATTTTACCTGCAGAATCAGATACGCTCAGGAAGTATTTTAGTACTTAGCCTTTGAAAATATGCTTAGTTTATTACAAATGAAGTAAACTCTTTATTATTTAGAATTCAGTGTTATAGAACCCACAGACACTAACAAGAACAGTTGTTGCTGCTTCTGTTATTATTGTTGTTTTGTTGCATTTTACCCCTAAGAAGAAAAGAAATATACATGTACATGTCTCACTCCACTTCCAGTCTAGCAGAAATACTAAGTTCCTAAGCCTACCAGTATCGTTTCATTTCAATCTTCCTTGACTCACTGAGGTTTAGAAAAGTGACTCTGTAGAACTGAGGGACTTTTTTCTGCTTCTTTGTATCTTTTAATATTTTTCTGATTGTGCATAATGTATACATATTATCTTCAGTATATGAAAGAAAATAAAAACTGTCAGGGAAAAAAATCCAAAGAAAACTTGAAAGATCTCAATTACGAAAGGAAGAGGGATGCATTTTAATTACATACAATGTAATTATAAGACAAGAAAGGAAGTGCTTACTTTTTGAATTTGACTCACATGTATTTAGACAGCTTTCTAAAAGAAGTTCTAATCAAGGAGCCCAATATCGACCTTACTCTTTACTGAGCTTGGAAACTGCAAAACACTCTCTCACCATAATTTTATTCTTCATTTTCATACAGTTCCTTGTCAGAAAATTTCTTTATTTATTTATTTTATGTATTGGATTGGTTTCTTTACATATTACAAAAGTAATACATGCTCAATGCTGAAATACTGGAAAATACTGAAAAGCAAAAAGTGAAAACAACTCATTATTCTACTACCTGGAGATTAATCATTATTAATAGTTTGGTGAATGTCTTCCAAGTTCTTTTAATATGTATATAATTTTATACAAAAATATGCATATATTGCACATGTAATTTGGTACCCTTCTTAGCAAATCATTGTAAACACTCTAAATATATTTCTCTAATATATTTTTTAAGAGATGAGATCTCACTCTGTCACCCAGATTGGAGTGCAGTGGCACAATCACAGTTCACTGCAGTCTCAAACACCTAGGCTAAAGGAATCATCTCATCTCAGCATCCAAAGTAGCTGGGAATGTAAGTATATGCCAGCAAAATCTGTTAACTTTTAAAATTTCTTGTGGAGGTAGGGTCTTGCTATTTTGTCCAGGCTGGATCCTCCCCTCTTCCAAATTTTATGTTTTACAAAATATTCCATCTGGCTTCTATTTTACACTTTTCTTAACCAATCCTTTATTGTTGGATGTTTCAGATGTTTCCAGTTTCTGATTATAGTCATGAATACGTTCATAAATGTATACATACATCATTGTACACATCTCTGAGAATTTCTTCCTTATGAATCATTAAATAAGAAATTGCAGGATCAAAGATGATGCATATTTTTGAGTCTTTCTTAAAATGTATTACTTACATTACACAATTGAGCATAAAACACTACTCAGCAAATGCAAAAGAATAGAAATCTACCGAACAGGCTCTCAGATCACAGTGCAATAAAAATAGAAGTCAAGACTAAAAGAATCACTCACAACCATGCATTTATGCAACTTTTAGATAAATAATGAAATTAAGGCAGAAAATGAAAAGTTCTTTGAAACTAATGAGAACAAGGATACAACATACCAGACTCTCTAGGTCACAGCTAATGCAGTGTTAAGAGGAAAATTTATAATACCAAATTCTCACATCAAAAACTTACAACAATCTCAAATTAGCAACCTAACATCACAACTAAGAGTAGAGAAGAAAGAGCAAACCAACCCTGAAATTGGCAGGAGACAAGACACAACAAAAATCACAGCTGAACTGAAAGAGATTGAGACATAAAAAGTCATTCAAAAGATCAATTAATAGGTTTTTGAAAAAATTAATAAGATAGGTCACTGGCTAGTCTAATAAAGAAGAAAAGAAAGAAGATAGAAATAAGCACAATCAAAAACAACAAAGGAAATGTTGCTGCTAACCCCACAAAAATACGAATAACCATCAGCGACTACTATAAACACCTTTAAGCATACAAACTAGAAAACCTAGAAGAGATGGGTAAATTCCTGGACATATACACTCTCCCAATACTGAACCAGGAAGAAATTGAACCCTTGAATAGACCAATAACAAGCTTCAAAGTTGAATCAGTAATAAAGAGTCTACTAACCAAAAAAAAAAGCCAGGACCAGATAGATTCATAGTCAAATTTTACCAGGTGTACAAAGAGGAGCTGGTACTATTCCTACTGAAACTATTCCAAAAAATCGAGGAGGAGGGACTTCTCCCCAGCTCCTTCTATGAGGCTAGCATAATCTTGATACCAAAACCTGGCAGAGACACAACAAAAAATAAAACTTAAGGCCAATATCCTTGATGAACATTATTGCAAAACTCCTCAACAAAACACTTGCAAACTGAATCCTGCAGCACACCAAAAATGAATCCACCATGATTAAGTAGGCTTTATCCCTGAAATGCAAGTTTGGTTAAACATACACAAGTCAATAAATGTGATTCATCACAGAAACAGAACTAAAGACAAAAATCACATGATCATTTCAATAGATGCAGAAAAGGCTTTCAATAAAATTCAACACCCTTTTATGTTAAAAACTCCCAATAAACTAGATATTGAAGAAACATATCTCAAAATAATAAGAGACATCTATGACAAACCCACAGCCAACATGGTACTGAATGGGCAAAAGCTGGAAGCATTCCCCTTAAAAACTGGTACAAGGCAAAGATGCTCTCTTCACCACTCCTATTTAACATAGTAGTGGAAGTTCTGGGCAGAGAAATCAGGCAAAAGAGAGAAATAAATGGCATCCAAATGGAAAGGGAGAATGTCAAATTATCCCTGTTTGCAGATGACATGATTCTATAACTAGAAAACCCCATAGTGTTAGTCCAAAACCTCCTTCAGCTAATAAACAACTTCAGCAAAGTTTCAGGATACAAAATCAATATACAAAAGTCACTAGTTTTACAATGCACCAACAGTCAAGCTGAGAGCCAAATCAGGAAAGCTACCCCATTCACGATTGCCACAAAAAGAATAAAATACCTCAGAATACAGCTAACCAGGGAGGTGAAAGTTCTATAAGAGAATTGCAAAACACTGCACAAAGAAATCAGAGATGACATAAACAAATGAAAAAAAAAAAACAAAACAAAACATTCCATGCTCATCGATAAGAATAATTTATAGCATTAAAATGGCCATACTGACCAAACCAATTTATAGATTCAAAGCTATTCCTGTCAAACTACCAATGACATTCTTCACAGAACTGGAAAAAAACTATTTTAAAATTAATATTGAATGGAAAGCAACCCAAATAGCTAAGGCAATCCTAGGCAAAAAAAAACGAAGCTGGAGCCATCACATTACTCGACTTCAGACTATATTACAGGGCTACAGTAACCAAAGCATCATGGTACTGGCATAAAAACAGACACATGGACCAATGGAGCAGAAATCAGAGCCCAGAAATAAGACTGCACACCTACAACCATCTGATCTTTGTTAAAGCTGACAAAAACAAGCAATGGAGAAAATACTCTCTATTCAATACGTGGTGCTGGGATAATTAGCTAGCCATATGAAGAAGATTGAAGCTGGACCCCTTCCTTAAACCATATACAAAAATCAACTCAAGATGGATTAAAGACTTAAATGTGAAGCCCCAGATTATAGAAACTCTGGAAGGCAACCTAGGCAGTTCCCTTCTGGACATAGGAATTAGCAAAGATTTCATGATGAAGACATAAAAGGCAATCAATCACAACAAAAGCAAAAATTGACAAATGGGACCTAATTAAACTTAAGAGCTTCTGCACAGAAAAGGAAACTATCAACAGAATAAACAGAATGGGAGAAAATACTTGCAAACTATGCATCTGACAAAGGTCTAATATCCAGCATCTATAAGGAACTTAAACAAATTTACAAGAAAAAAAATCTCATTAAGAAGTGGGCAAAGGATATGAACAAACACTTTTTAAAAGAAGACATACAGGTGTCAAAAAAATATGAAAAACCTTTCAGCATCACTAATCTTTAGAGAAATGTAAATCAAAATCACAATGAGATACCATCTCTCACTAGTAGAATGGCTATTAGTAAAATGTCAAAAAATAACAGATGCTTGGCAAGGTTGCAGAGAAAAGGGAACACTTTTACACTGTTGGTGGGAGTGTAAATTTGTTCAACCATGTGGAAAGAAGCATGGTGATTCCTCAAAGAGCTAAAAAAAAAAAAAAAGAACAACTACCATTTGACCCAGAAATCCCATTAGTGGGTATATACCCAAAGGAATAGACATTATTCTACCATAAAGTCACATGCACACACATGTTCACTGAAGCTTTATTCACAATAGCAAAGACATGAAATCAACCTAAATGCTCAGCAACAGAAGACAGGATTTAAAAAAAATGTGATACCTATACACCATGGAATACTATGCAGCCATAAAAAATAATAAGATCATATCCTTTTTCAGAACATGGATTGAGCTGGAGGCCATCATCCTTAGCAAACTAATGCAGGAAAAGAAAACCAAATACTGCATATTCTCACTTGTAAGTGGGAGCTAAATGATGTGAATACATGGACACAAAGTGGGGAACAACAGATACTGGGGCCTACTTGAGGGTGGAGTATGGGAGGAGGGAGACGATCAGAAAAAGTAATTGCTGATTACTGGTACTAGTATTGATGATGAAATAATCTGTACAACAATTCACCACAACATGAGTTTACCTCTATGACAAACTTGCTCATGTATACCTGAGCCTAAAACAAAAGCTTAAAAAAAAGAATATCTGTGGATACAATATTAGGTACAGAAATAGAGGAATTGGTATTGAAGAAGTAGAGTAGTACTTTGTCTTCTGAAATGCAAAGAAAAAATTAAGCATTGCTATTGGGCTAATTCACAGTTGCAGAGGCAGGAAGTTGATGAGTTTTTATCAATAATCAACTAAAATTTTCTATTAAAATGTAAAGTAAATTTTTTGTTGGAAGAAAAACAAGAGATTTGCTCTTGTAACATTTTGAGATCTATAGAATAAAGGACTGGGAGTAAACATATCAAAATATTTGCATTGGACTTTGGGTAATGAGATTATGAGTTATATTGTTGTTTAGCCTTGGCAGAATTTCTCAGATTTTCTTCAATAATCACATATTATATCTTAACTTAAATTTGTCTACATTTAAAATAAAAAATATCAACATTAGTATGTGTAGTATATAGGATGTCAACCAATCTATTTCCACATTTAACTTCCTCTTTTGTCTTAATCTAACCTGCCCATGGATATTTGATTACATTACATTCTGCCTCAACCCAACTCAATCTCTGTCCAGCCATTGCTAATTGGACCGGCAAACAGCTGTTTACCCAGGGGAACACAGTCATAGCCTTGGCTCAGCCAATCCAGTTCTTTAGAATGAGATATAGAGACTGCCATCCATAGTTGGTAGGTTCTGGAGCTAAAAAGTCCTATATGTGGAGCAGCATTACCTAGAAATAGAGGAAGCTGGACTGCAGGGAGAAATGGAGGGGTGTTTCTAGAAAGGCAGAAACACAAGACCGTGTGCCTTCAGAAAGACACAGAGACAGATACTACAATTTCTGATTTCTGGTTCTCAGGCCTGTCTCCATGAACCCTGGGGGTAATTTCTTTCCAGTCACACATAATGTTTATGAGACAGCCAGTTGTATCCTTACTGACTTAAGAAATTTGGTGTAATACTGACATTCTTAACCCAAAGGTGCAAGCCTCCATCATTTTCTGCTTGGCCATATCAGGTTTTTATGAATCTGGACAAACATTTAAATATGAGGCGATTTTACATAAGATCTGGATCTTCATCTTTTTTGAAAATATTTCCTAGATGAAGCATCATTGAGCCCACTTTTCCGTGTGGCCTAAATTGGCTCTTTTTGAGCAGCTGCTGATCTTTTGGTGTATAATATGTCACCTGCAGTTCAGGTGGTACTTGCTTAGTCATTTTCCCTGCCCAGCTGTGTTCCTGTCCTTAACCTTTCAGGCCTCCATAGGAGTTAAGTTCCTGACCCTCCTGTCCAAAAGATCTACTATGAATTTTTTTCCCTCTCCTCTGCATGCTTCTAAAGGTTGGATTCCTGGGTTCTTCATGAGAGATTATAGGCACTCTCACTCATCGCCTGCATTTTCACCAGAGCATTACTTTTTAACTGAAGTTAATGGCTTGTCATTAAAGGTTGATGTTGGTGCGACTGAGGAACAAGGCATTTCATCTGCCTCAGCAGTGTATCCATGGCAAAAGATAAAAGCTAGAAAAATCAAACACTTCCTCATTTCTCCAGAAAACCTCTTTCACTAAATTAAAAGCACCTCCTTTGGAATATCTTTTATTTTTTTCTGCAGAGTGAATCTTTGTCACCACATCATTATCCCAAATCCCAAACACAAGCCATGAGGTTGGAGGTTCTGCTAAAGGATCTGATCTGAACATTAAAATCACTAAACCTCAATTATGAAATTGCCTGGCTTATAGAACTAATGAGATATGCATTTTTTGGACCTGAGAACCTGTTTGGAAGATGCAAACAATGTGTCATGATTTTCCCTGCTTCAGATGGCAGCAGTGCATGCTGGCCTTGAGTGCTGGCTGGCCCGAAGCCCTCTTCATGCTTTAGTGTCCTTGGAATAAACCAAGGGCAATATGGATTAATGAGGGGAACTCACAGGAGATCTTAATCTCCAAAGTCTTGGAAATCTGAAGTCTTGGCATCTGTTAAACCACAAAGGAAATTTTTTTTTGGTAAGAATGGGTACTTTTTGAAGACTAGGTGTAAAGAAGCAGATTATTTCTTTAACTCTAAAGTTTTTGAAAGCTTTTGACCTGAACCATTAACACCTTTCATAAGGAGCCCAATCCTTGGCCAACTAGCACATTTGGGAGGGTAGTCTTTACTCTTAAATCTGAGTGAACTTCTCCAGCTTAGAGCAGGAGATCAAACCCAGAATTGAATACATTTTAGGCTAGTGAAGAATGTCCCACCTTCTATCCATAAGGCCACAGCCTCTATGAGGTAGGAGGAAGAGGCATCCACTATGCAACTGTCTTCCATTAGTCAAGGTAACATATTTCTTGGCAGAAATATTCATAGTTGTGAATTTCAAACACAAAGTAGAAGTTCAGCCCAGGCTTACTTGTAGTCAATACTACCCATCCTGTAATCAGGTTATTTTAATTTTTTGTTAACAATAAAAATTATAATAGCATGGATTATGTACATTTATCCAATTCACCATTTTGAGTCTCAAGTGGACACAAGGAAAGATCGGTGAGCTGATCCAGCAGTGTACAATCACCCTTAGCAAGAATACTAGATGTTAACATACCTGACTGAAAACTAGAATTAAATGTACATCTGAAAGCCACTGCACAAGAATCTGGAGGGAATCAGGCCCTTTCCTTCTTTACCTCTACCTTAACATTCTATGCCGAATATGGAATATCTCTGCTTGTATTTATCACTATCGAGATGTGCACAGAGCTTTAAATTATAACTTCATTTGCATAACCATAGGCTTGTTGCTAGGTATTTGTCTCATTTTTAGCAAAATGAGAAATTAGGGACCCCAGTAAATAAAGAAGAAATCGTCGAGAGCCCCCTGGGATATAGCCCTGTGATCTCTGCCAGGTAGTAATTGTAGAAACCCAAGAAAACTTCTGGCTGCAGCTTAGGTCTCCACTGAAGTTCAAACCCCAGAATTCCAGCTTCACTCCACAAAGAAAGAAGTTTATATCCTTAGGAAGGAATGTTTATAATGAAATGTGAAGTGTGTTCTACTGTTAGTGAAGACCTCGCTGATAAGTAGCCGGTTAAGTTAGTTTTTGATCTGCTGGTTTGCTAGATAACAATGTTAACTGACAAAATAAAGATACTTAAAAAACGTATTTCTTCCCTAGGCATACTCCTTCATATATGAAACATTAGACCTCAAGGAGATTAAGTCATAAAATGCCATAATGCCTCACTTAACGGAAACATTAAGTTATAGGTAAATTAATAGTAAGTTACAGGTAAATTAATTTTCCAAATAACTGAAATTTACCCCATTAAGCATCAACTTCTTAAAAATGTATCAGATAGAGAAATAAATTTAAATTTATTTATAATTTTTGTATTAAAATACATAATAATAATTTATATTTTTATATTAAAATACAAGAATATAAATTACAACTTTATATTATAAGGTTAATACATGTTATATAATTATATACATATAAATTACAAATATATGACTTACTTTTTGCCATTTAAAGCAAAGGGATTCACCACGGCCGCTTGTTGATGACACAGGCTCCCTAAATAGGAACATGTATCTATGTGGCACTCTCAGTATCTTAATATTTTCATGCATTCATTTTGATTTGGCTTTTTATAATTCTTTACTTTCCTTTTAATTTTCAGCTCTTTATATCATTCCAGTCTGATGGTCCTAATAATCTTTCTCAGCCATCCCAAACACTCTTGTCCTGAATCCTTAGTTCTGTCTAATCTGCTATGTACAAGAAGACAAGCTATTAGAGAGTATGTGAGTGTGTGTGTGTGAGAGTGTGTGTGTGAGTGTGTGTGTGTGAGAGAGTGTGTGTGTGTGTGTGTGTGTGTATCATAGGATTGTAAATCAGCCTTTAAGGACTCTTTCAAGAGTGAAATGCAGGAGTTTTGGTGACTGGGCATGATAGCTACACTTTTGATGGCTCAGAATTCCTTTTCTTTTCCTGGATCTTAGCTAAGATCCCAATAGTTGATGTGGCTGATTAAGTGGCATTCTGATAAATGAGGTATCAATGGGCCATGATAGTATATAAATTCTTTTCAACTGAAGCTTAAGTACACAATTTAAGGTTCAAGACCAACTCATTTCCATCCCCACATTGTGCAACCTTGGTGTGCAATGTAAATAAAATATTGAGCATAAATATCATTTAACACATAAAGGGCAAAGTATTAATTTGGGATCACAAATGTTTGAAAAGAGAAATAAAAGGCAGCATATTAGCAAACGCTCTTCTGATGAATCCTCAAAGAAGTATACCTATTGCATGCTTCAGAGTCCCAGGTGGAGCTTGTTGGCTTTTTCACGCGTGTCTGTGGGCCCCAGCTGGAGACTGCTTCTGAAGGTCAAGGAGAAACAGTGCCTCCCTGAGTTTTTAAATTTTCACAGTTAATCCTGACTGTTGCAAACCACAAGAAATAAACCCTCCACATTCTAACCCCCGGGTACTCCTTTTCTCTCTGTATGCTCTTGTTTTTCTCCTTTCTCTCCTCTTCATCTCCAACACTGTAGTCCATTCCATCCCCTTTCTATTATATTTCTTGTTCCTTCTGCCCTTGCAGATGGCAGAGGTTGCCATGCTCTCTTCAAGAACTGTGAGATCTTCTGGTTTACTAAGGCAGTGATCTACGTTCTAAACTTTCTTTGCTCAAAATTAATATATTCCAACATTTCTTGCCTTCCCCACCTATATTGCTCTTTAGTAATTATTTCCTCCTGCTTCTTGTTATAATAAATGATCTTTTCCTGTCAATATCCCCACTAGATTTAAATTCATTGAAAACGAGCATTATTTCTTACATTGATATCTTTCATAACACCTACTAAACAGTAGTCATTAGATCTATATAAATATACATGTAAATATAAATGTATATATTTAATTAAATGGATACTATAATATACAGTAATAATAATTATATTAATATACTACATCTGTGTGTTGTTTCTAAAGCACTTCAGTATTCATTATCTTAATTTAAGAATATAGTAAGCCAATGGTTTAAATGAAACCAAAATGGGCATTTATTATTTTGTTTGCCCAGCATTCATTTACTTTTCTTCTGACACCAATACTCTGATTTTCTCTGAAAAAGAATTTCTATCCTACTTTTATTCCAAGTGTTAGATGTGGTACTAACTCCCGCCCTGACTCCAGAAACAGTCAAGTGATGGATGTCTGACCTATCATAACACTGCATTCCCTGGGTCACCTTGCTTCAGGGATGAACATCTGGTCCAAAAAAGAAACAAAGGGATTAAATTCTGTGAGTTTTGTAAAATTGTCAGTAAAACAAAATAGCTCATTTCTAATGGAGTTGCTGTGATTTTTAGAATGTAAGCCAACTTGGCAGTATAAGGGAAGAACCAACGGGGAGAAGAGCAGAACTGAGGAAAGGAGAAAATAAAATTGACTCTTGTGACACCATTTGAACCCCATGATACAGCCATACCTAAAGCCTGCGTAGAACATTTGTTGTTAAGCAAACCAATAAATTTCCTTTCGCCATAATGCCATTTGAATGGGTTTTTTTCTACTTGAAAAAAAAAGAGTCTTGACTAATCCAAAGACTAATATCCCTGAAGATTAAAATGGTCCTAAGATCCATCTAAGATCATGTAATTAGTCCTCTCAGGATCAGAATCAGTTCTTAACTAGTGCTTTTTCTAATACCCTTCTCTCATGGACTTTAAACTGCAAAAGATTTTGAGGACCGTGCTAATTTTTCCTCTCCTCCAATGTACCCCATACTGTCACTTCTCTTTGACCCAGTGTTACAAAATACCAGTGTCCCTTGGCAGCATTCGAGGAGAGTCAGAAAACAACTTTCAAAATAAGTTAGTCAGTGCAGTTTTTTAAAAAGTCAATTTCTTTGTATATAACCAGACATGAGACTGCTAGATCATATGGTAGTTCTTTATCTGCATTCCCATGTTTATTGCAGCAATATTCATGATAGCCAAGAAACGGACTTAACCTCTGCGTCCATCAACAGATGAATAAAGAAACTGTGTCATATACACACAATGAAATACTGTTCAGCCATAAAAAAGAATGCAATCCTGTAATTCACAGCAACATGGGTGAGCCTGGGGAACATTATGTTAAGTGAAATAAGCCAGACACAGAAAGATAAATACCATATGTTCTCACGCATATGTGGAAGCTAAAAACGTTGATCTCATAGAAGTAGAGAATAGAATAGTGGTTACTAGAGGCTGGGAAGGGTAAGAGGAAGCAAGCATAAGAAAGTGTTGGTTAACAGATACAAAATTA
This sequence comes from Cacajao melanocephalus, assembly GCA_963573385.1. Taxonomy (NCBI): domain Eukaryota; kingdom Metazoa; phylum Chordata; class Mammalia; order Primates; family Pitheciidae; genus Cacajao; species Cacajao melanocephalus. The sequence goes on from CAUYLG010024924.1 coordinate 82,318, forward strand.
CAGCTAGATAGGAGGAAGAAGTGCTAGGGTTCTACAGCACTGTAGAGTGACTATAGTTAATAACTTACAGGATGTTTTCCAGTAGCTAGAAGAGAGGATTTTGAATATTTTCAACAAAGAAATGATAAACGCTTGAGGCGATGGTTATGCTAATAATCCTGATCTGATCATTACACATTGTATACATATATATTGAAATACCGCACTGTACCCCATAAATATGAACAATTATTGTGTGTCAATTAAAAATAAATTTTAGGCCAGATGGGGCAACTCATGCCTATAATCCCAGGACTTTGGGAGGCCAAGGCAGGAGGATCGCTTGAGGTCAGGAGTTCAAGACCAGCCTGGGCAACATGGTGAGAACCCTCATCTATACAAAAAATAAAAAATAAAATAATAATAATTTTTTAAAGTCCACTGTTGCCACAAATTTACGTTATACAGTTAAAATGAATCTACCAAATATTAACAGCTTTCACAATTTTACTTATCCATAGTATGGGTGAATACAATCAGCCATGTTTCTTTCTGTAGTTTTCCCCTGACCCCACATTGTTAACATATGATTTGGTCTTTCCCTCCAGATCCAGGTGAGTCACTGTACCATGTGACAAGAATAGAAATTATTCAAGCAGGATAGATTTGTTAAATGTCATGAACTGGGACAAAGAAATGAAACTAATCAAAACCTGCCTATGTGGCATGACTAAATAATTCAACAGCAGATGGTTCTGGCAATTCAGGCAGCTCACAGGAGTTAGAGTTTAAGATCTCTGCCTCAGGCAGAATGAGGCTTGCTTCAGCTGTTTCAACAATGCCTACTTGATATCAACCCAAAATATTGGTCACTGTGTACTCACCTGTCTTCTTTCATAAAACACAACCTATCGAAACAAGGAGAAAGGAAAACAAACCTGGAGGCTTATGTGATTTGTTGGCTACCGTAGCTGTCCTTCCGGTTGGTAAAAGGTCAAGGTCAGGCTTGACAGTCTTCATGCACCTGTGAAGTTGAAGAGGTAATCAATCTTGGGGGATTACTTTTGTTTGCTGTTTGCCCATAGTACACATACACACACACACACACACACACACACACACACACACACACACACAATCCTCATTATCAGTGGATTTGCAGATTCTGTATTTGCAGATTTGTCAACTTGATAACATTTGTTACTCCAAAATCAACACCTGTGATGCTTTCATGGACAAACCCAGAATGACAAAAAATTTTAGTTGCCTATGTAGACCCAACCGAGGTGAACAAGGCCACGACACTTTGCGTCTGGTTTCAGCTCTCATACTGCTACCAAGCGTCCCTTCCACAGTCTATTCAGTGCCACGTTTTTCTCTTGTGCTTTTTGGTGGTGAATTCACTGTTGAAAATGGCCCCAACTGGAGTGCTAAAGTGCTGTCTACTGTTCCTGAGTGCAACAAGGCTGTGATGTTCCTCACAGAGAAAACATGTGTGTTAGATAAACTTCCTTTAGGCATGAGTTGTAGTGCTGTTGGCTGTGAGGTCAAGGCAAATAAATCAAAATGTATATTAAATAAATAATCACAGAAAACAAGGTTATGTATTGAGCAGTTGATAAGAATGAATACTGTGAGCCCACAGGGAATCTAACTGTGTACTTTTCCTAGAAGGAATGCTTCAGTATTTGATACTAGGTATTCACAGTGACCACACAGAATGTAACTACTTTGAATAAAAAGACTTGACTTTACAAACATATATAATATGTATATGTGAATATATATACACATTATTTCTTTTCTTATATATTTATTTACTTGACAAAAATTATATATAATTGGCTGTGCACAGTGGCTCATGCCTGTAATCTCAGCACTTTGGGAGGCCAAGGCAGGAGGATCCCTGGAGGCCAGTAGTTCGAGACCAACCTGGACAAGATAGTGAGACACTGTCTCTACTGAAAACAAAATAGCTGGGCATGCGTCTGTAGTCCCAGCTATTCGGAAAGCAGCTTGGGTGACAGAGCAAGAGCTTGTCTCAAAAAGTAAAAAAGAAATTTTGAAAAATTGTATACAATTATCCTGTATAACATGTGTTCCAAAATGTGTGTACATTGTGGAATGGCTAAACTGAGCTAATTAATATATGCATTACCTCACATATCTACTATTTTTTTGTGGTAAAAATACTTAAAATCTACCTTCAAGAATACAGTAAATAATTATTAACTATAGTCACCATATATACATAGATCTTTAATTGGCGTCGTGTACAAGTAGACTTTCATTCAAATTGCCATTTCTTAGGAGAAAAGCTACTCTCTCCTTTCTGTATTTACCATGACATTTCAGAAACAGAGCTGTGGTCAGAAAATTCAGGGTCTACTCCATCCACTGCCAGCAGATAAGAGGTTATAGAATACTCAGTGTGGGACAATCTTGATGAGGGTATGAAAAGGGAGAGATCTGACTTTGAGCCAGTCAATCACTGCTTCTGTTATTTGTCCCAGTAATTCACTGGGGAAACATGGAAAATGTTTTTCTGAGAAATAACAAGGAGGTGCAAGTACTGCCGTGCTCCCTTTTCCTGGACCTCATCCTAGCCTCCGAATCTCCTTCTCCACATGCGGCAATTACGGTGGGATCGTTTTGTCTGTTCCCTCCCTGCCAAGCTGAAGTGAGGCATTGATGTTTCTATCAAAACCTAAGAGATGATAGTCATATTGACCAGAGTTTTACTGTCAGCATCATCAACCACAAACCCATATGGCACACCTGTTAGGGAAAACGTGGTGCAAGGCAGTTTGAGGCAATAGAGAGACGTTCAACATAGGGTTAGCATTTTCAGAAATCATACAATGGTCACAGGAAAAAAGCTTAGATAAAAATTCCAATTTTAAACTTTTGAGGACCTTAATTAACTTGATGTTTATGCGAGCTAATTCAGAGTTCCCATTAAAATAATGGAACGAGCAACAGCAGGTCCAAGGTCATGACTCAGGCAGAAAGTAGAGTCATGCGCTGATTAACAGTGTTTTGGTTAATGACAGACTGTGTATTCAATGAGGGTTCCATAAGATTATAATGAAGCTGAAATATTCGTATCGTCTAGTGATATCATAGTTGTCCTCACATCATCATAGAGCAACAAATTACTCATGCATTTGTGAAAAAAACTGAATGCCAGTCCTATAAAGTCTATCACATACAACATTTTTTAAAATTTTATTTTACTTTAGGTTCCAGGATACAAGTGAAAACGTGTAGGTCTGTTACATAAGTATACATGTACCATGGTGGTTTGCTGCACCTATCAACCCATCATCTTGGTTTTAAGCCTAGATGTAGGTTTTAATGCTCTCCCTCCTCTTGCCCCTCAATCCCCTGACAGGCCCCGGTGTGTGATATTTCCCTCCCTGTGTCTATGCGTTCTCATTGTTCAACTCCCATTTATAAGTGAGAACATGCAGTGTTTGATTTTCTGTTCCTGTGTTAGTTTAGCACATACAATTATGCTTACTACATAATAATTGATAATGATAACCAACCACTATGTTACTGGTTTACGTATTTGCTAGACTTTTTAATCATTATCTTAGAGTGCACTCCTTCAACTTAAAAAAAAAAAGTTAACTGTAAACCAGCCTCAGGCAGATCCTCGAGATATTCCAGAAGAAGGCATTCTTATCATAGGAGATGAGAGCTCCATGCATGTTATTGTCCCTGAAGACCTTCCAGCAGGACAAGATGTGGATGCGGAAGACAGTAATATCAACAATCCTGACCTGGGTAGCCCTAGGCTAATGTGTGAATTTGTGTCTTCATTTTTAACAAAAACATTTAAAAAGTTAAAAAATAAATAATTTTTAAAATAGAGAAAAGCTCATAGAGCGAGAATATAAAGAAAATATTTTTGTGCAGCTGTACAGTGTGTTTGTGTTCTAAGTCAAATGTTATTACAAAAGAGTTAAAAAGTGTAACAACATTTAAAAGCTTGTAAAGTAAAAAAAAGTTACAGTAACTAAGATTACCTTATAATTGAAGAAAGAAAAGATTGTATAAATGTAGGGTAGACTAAGTATGCAGTGGTTATAAAGTCTACAGCAGTACACAGTCGTGTCCTAAGCCTTCATTCTCACTCACCACTCACTCACTGACCCGGAGCAACTTCTGTCCTACAAACTCCATTCAAGGTATGTGTCATGTGTAGGTGTACCATTTTTTAAATCTTTTATATCATATTTTTAGCATACCTTTTCTTTGTTTAGATTTATTTACCTACACAAATACTTACCATGGTGTTACAATTATCTGCAATATTCAGTACAGTAACATGCTGTGTGGTTTTATAGTCTGGGAGCAATAGGCTATACCATATAACCTAGCTGAGTAATACCCTCTACACTGTCTAGGTTTGTGTAAGTACTCTCTGTGATGTCTACACAATGATGAAATGGCCTAAGGATGCATTTATCTGAATGTAATCTCATCATTAAGTGATGCATGACTATATTGGCATGTAAGCCTTGTGAGATAGAGTGTATTTTTTATTTGTTTACTTTTTTCAGTGGTAATTATGCAGAATGCTAAGGATGACAGCTCAATACATTGTTCTTGAATTAAATGGATGGTGCCTGATGTTTGGTGATATCAACCTAACCTAAAGCTCTGGCCTTAGACAAATATTGTTAGTTATAATTTTTTTTTTTTTAAGACAGAGTCTCACTCTGTTGCCCAGGCTGGAGTGCAGTGGTACAATCTCGGCTCACTGCAACTTCTGCCTCCCAGGTTCAAGTGATTCTCCTGTCTCAGCTTCCCAAGTAGCTGGAATTACAGGCACCTGTCACCATGCCCTGCTAATTTTTTTGAGTTTAGTAGGGTTGGGGTTCCACTGTGTTGCCCAGGCTGGTCTTGAACTCCTGAGCTCAGGCAATCCACTTGCCTTGGCCTCCCAAAGTGCTAGGATTACAGGTGTGAGCCACCGCGCCCAGCCTTATATCTAATTTTTTTTTAACTGACTGTATTCCATACCACTTTTTTTCCAAATTGCTTGAGAGATACTAAAAAAAAAAAATGTACTGAATATGGTAGAAGGAATGCAAACAGATAGATAAGGAAGAAGAGAGAGAGAGGATGTTAGTAAAGGGAGGCAAGTTGGAAGACAAGCACCAAAGCTTTGTTAGGCTCTAGTAATGTTGCAGGTAGTTTATAGGATGCCAGCCAGAACATCCAGCTAAACATTATGGATTGAACATGGGCATTTCCTTTCATTTTTCTCCCCAAATCTATTACAAAGAATTATAGGCCGGTCGCAGTGGCTCGAGCCTGTAATCCCAGCACTTTGGGATGCCAAGGCGGGCAGATCATGAGGTCAGGAGGTAGAGACCATCCTGTCTAACGTGGTGAAACCCTGTCTCTACTAAAAATACAAAAATTAGCCAGGCATCATGGCAGGTGCCTGTAGTCCCAGCTACTCGGGAGGCTGAGACAGGAGAATCACTTGAACCCGGGAGGCAGAGGTTGCAGTGAGCTGAGATCACACCACTGCACTCCAGCCTGGGCGACAGAGACTCCATCTCAAAAAAAAAAAAAAAAAAAAGAATTGAAAGAATTATAAACACACGAACCTAGCAGTTCAGAAGTTTCAACCTAGCTCATAAATTTTAAAACATTTTTCAGTTCCTCATTCCTTACCAGTAAGAGAAAAATTAGAATTACCAAGTAAATAAGAAAATTCTCTAACATAAAAAGAGGGTGGAAAAATACATTAAAAATGACCATCAAACATGAAAAGATACAAAAATATTATCATAAGAAAACTTAGAAAATTATCATTATAGAATTAGAGATAAGATCAGATGTTGAAACTGAAAAAAAAGGAAAGACCGCAGGAAAAAAAATAGAATGCAGAAAATTATCAAATTAATAATTTATACCAAATTCCTAAAACTGAAAGACAAAAGTTTCCAGATTTATTGGACTAACCTAGCACCCAGTACAATGAAAAAGACCAACTGAAGTCCCATTACCGGTACACAAGCAATAAAAACTTCTGGAATGAAAAAAATGTCATATAGAAGGAATCAGGAGACAAATTGGCATCAGACATCTTAAGGCCAACACTAGAAGCTAAAACCCAAAGACACGGTGTCTTCAAAATTCAAGGAGCAGAGTGATTTCCAAAATTTTATACTACTATGGTTTGGATATGGTGTGTTTGCCCTCACCAAGGCTCGTGTTGAAATTTGATCACCAGTGTTGGAGATGGGGCCTAATGGAAAGTGTGTAGGGTCATACAGGAGGATCCCTCACGAATGTCCTGGTGCCATTGTTGCTGAAATGGGCGCATTCTCCCCCTATTAGTTCCCAGGGGAGCTGCTTGTTAAAAAGAGCCTGGCATGTCCTCCACCCTTTTGCTTCCATTCTTGCCATGTGATCTCTGCACACACCTGCCATGAGTGGAAGCAGCCTGAGTGCCTCACCAGAAGCAGATGCTGGCACTGCACTTCCTGTACAGCCTGCAGAACCATGAGCCAAATAAACCTCTTTTCTTTATAAATTACTTGGCCTTGGGTATGCCTTTATAGTAACACAAATGGACATTGACATGGTTTTGCTATGTCCCCACCCAAATCTCATCTTGAATTGTAGCTTCCATAATTCCCACATCATGGGGGGGACCTGGTGGGAGGTAATTGAAGCATGGCAGTAGGTTTTTCCCTTGCTGTTCTTGTGATAGTGAATATGTCTCAGGAGATCTGATGGTTTTATAAAGGGGAGTTCCCTTACACAAGCTCTCTCTTGCCTGCCAGTATATAAGATATGCCTTTCACCTTCCTCCGTGATTGTGAGGCCTTCCCAGCCATGTGGAACTGTGAGTCAACTAAATCTCTTTCCTTTATAAATTATGCAGTCTTGAGTATGTCTTTATTAGCAGCATAAGGACAGACTAATCTAGACATATACATAGCCAAGTTATCAATAAGTGTGGGGATAAAGACTTCTTAAGCATGGAAAACCTCAAAACCTTTATCATCTATGCTCCCCTACTCTAAAAGATGCAGGATAATGTTCTCCACCTAAAGGAATATATAAACCAAAAAAGAGAAAGACATAGAAACAAGGAAACTCAGGATCTCACATAAGGGAGAGGCAAAGCAAGTCCCAGGATGGTAATAAAGTCCCAGGGTGACTCCTGCGCCCAGGCTCAGACAGCAAGAATTCAGACTGGAGCATGAGCAAGGAAGGCTCCCCAGAAGTTCCCTCTCCAAAAAAACTGAATTAAAACAGATATATCACCTCATATGTTCCAATGTATTCAGAGTTATTTAAATATGACAGAGACTGGAATACATTTTTTCGTCCATAAAATTAAGGATCGGACCAGCAGATCTCTAAGTTTTTTTCACCTCAAACAACCTATGATCTGTAACCCGTGACCCGACATTCTTGCAAGATAAAAATTCATATTTTAGAGCCAAGGTCAAAGATGTATGGTTCATGCACTTTCCCAGGAAAAGAGCCAAACAATAATATTAAGAAAAACATTTTATTTATATCAGGATTTTAAAAGTGAGCTATTTAGCCATATAAGCTCTGCTTCCTCCAGTCAAACCACAGCCCACTTCCCCACCCTCTTTCATGCACAGATTCCTTTTCAAGCAGTTTTATCATGTGTAGTAATCAGGGTTCCCAGAAAGAGGGCTGTAAATAGGTGACAAGAAATACCTTTGCTAATACTGGCATCTCCCATAGACACACTGGTCTGCAGACTAAGAGAATTTAAGGATTAAGAAGCCACTTAAGTATAAGACTCTTATTAGCCAATTTATCCCTGCATTCGCTAATGAGCAAAAATAAAACTTTAAATATGTGTGAAGGGTTCTAAGTAACTGGAAATGCAGGTCTATCTCCTTAGAAATCATTTTTTTCTTTTCAGTCTCCATATAATCCCAGGTATGAAGATTGGTTCACGCATTTCATATCTAGCAGCAGTGAATGCCCAACCTTAGCAGTGGTGTAAAAACAGACAAGAAAACTCTTTGTTCTTTTCACTTTCCACTCATTTCTAGCTTCACTTCCACTCTAGTTGTCCTTAGCTGTACCTTTCCTGTGGCATCCCTGGCCCGATCCCGCTTGCCACACTTTCTCCAACCTCCCCACTATCTTGAGTCTGTCTTTGTCCTCAGATCCCCTCTGCTTCTGGGATGATCTCCAACCCTGCTGCTCCTTACGCCAAATCACTGGGGAAGCACCATCAACAAGTCTTAGTGACAAGGACATTGGTCAAGGGCAACCTGTTCAGACATTTCAGGAAATCAGGACAAAGACCGTGAGTTAATTCTGGACTTGCCTTCATACTTCAATACCATAAAAACACAATGCAAGTTGCATGTAATCTGAAAAATCAGGAAACTCAGGAATGCACAGGGCACTCAAAAGGTAAATGACAACATACACCCTTGGGTTTAGGGAGACATTCATGTGAAGATGTATTTGCAAGAGGTCACGTCTACATTAAAGCTGTAAATTTTTAAATCTGTCTAAACTGGGATTCTTACTGTCAGGGGGAGGCACCTTCTGCTTTGAGTGTTTGCAGTAGATTAAGGTACAACACAGCAGCCTGAAAGTGTTCATGCAGACAGCAGGAGGAACAATTCATCACACTGGAAGAACCTAATCCTTCAGGATAAGTATATCTTTGTATACACAACTCATATCAAAGAAAAAAAAGTTAAAGTCCATGAGAAGAATTGCAAATTAACCTGCTTAGGGGTAATTTATCAGGAGGTAACAAAAATGAAGGGCACTTGTTAGGATGGGAGTGGGGGAACCATAGGGTATTAAAGGGCAAAGATCCTATATAAGGGCAGTTGCTGCTTAGCTCCAGCCATTTGCTATCAGGCAATAATATAAGCCTAGTATCAACCTCTGTTTCACTCTTTAACTGTAAAATTTCCCAGAATTTAAAATGCTACAAAGGAAAAAAAAAATCTGTAAACTTACATCAATCTAACCTAACCTATTGCATTATAGAGAGTCGTGCAAATTTTCATCTTTCCCAGCCAAATGGCTCAACAAATGAGTGGCTTCAGTAAGGTTTAGATAAGCCTCTTGGCAACATTTTCAAATTTCAAATACTTCAACCGTGACCTCTGGCTCTTTACACATACCCTTCTCTCTCATCGACGTCAGCAGGAGTTAAGAATTTATCAGATCAATTATATCAAGATTTCCAAATGTCAGACCTTCTTTTCTTCTACCCTATAGCAAACGCATTTATTTCATAATCCTTTGAAATATGGGATTTCAGCCTAAACAAAGAACATTGAATTGCTTCTATTTAAGAAAATATTTGTATTAATCAGAGGCCAAAAGAGACTTATGCAAGTTGACAAAAGATCAGTTCTCTGTGAGTTGCATTAAAATGTTTGGTATCAAATTAGGTAAAAGTGTCAGGAAGTATTCTTAAAGCTTGGCTGCTCAGAAAGGATTTGGGGATGTGAATGTTCAGCTGAGCATTAGGACATTATTGGTGTTTTTCTCCAGCAAGTGTTTGGCAGATACTGTTTCCTCAGGATGTGTTTGTCCAATTCCTTCTTTAAAATTAAGCTACTATTTTTATTAGGGCACATGGATCTTCTGTAATCCATGTGCCCTAATAAAAAGAGAAATTGCTTGGCAAAAGATAAAATTCAAACACTAAGCAACATCTTAAATTGAATTGCCTTGAAATAGCCTTACAACAAGGTTATAAAAGTTTAAAACATTTTAAGGGTCAAAATCTCTGAATCTCATGGCATTTCTAATTAGCAAAATCCAGTTCGTAGAGGGGAGCTAAGCTCTCAAAATTGAATCCAGCTGACACTCCCAACACTCCTAACTAGTACACCTGACTGAGCCATGGTCTCCGTTTTCTCTATAAGACATTTGACTGACGTTACAATGAACAATTACAGTTAGTAGGTTATTTTCTGGAATGTCTAAACACAGGTTTTATACTTACAATGAGTTGCTTACATTTTTCTCAAGTCAGTTTATGCCAGTTTACTATTAGAATTACACCGTTAAAAACACACAGACGGAGGAAATACGAATGTGCAAAGAGAGACTTTGGTTTCTATAAAAACCTAGTTGAGTACTTTAGAAAGAGTTAAGAAAAGCAAGTCTGAAAGAAAATTAATCAATAAGATGTGTGTGAGATATTCATAAAAGAGTAGGACATTTTTGTAAAAAATTAGACAGATTCTGCTTTCAGTCAGCTTCACAGTGGTCTTTACCTTCTAGCTCTGCTTTTAATACACAGAAACTAATAGAAACAATAGACAATGCATTGGGGTATAATTTATACAAGAAAGATGAGTGAGCGTTCCAATCGGTGCACCTACACTCAAAGGAAAGGCATTGACTTTTCATCAGGAAATTGACAAACAACATAAATACTTAAAATATGTATATATTATTTTCACAAATCACTTTTCGATTTACTAACAAATTTATCTGCCAATGGCAATCACATTAGATAATAGAGCTTCTACTATGGACATTTCAAATAAACCTTAAGTTTAATCTAAACAAGGTAGTATTTTTACTAAATGTATGATGTTTTAAACCCTTGTCAACATAGAAATTCTCTCCTCAACATACAATCATGTCAGTCTACTGCAAAGTTTACATCAAGGTAACGCCTATGGAAAATTCTCTGTTGTGAGGTAGCCTTTTACTCCATGATCTCATGAAAACTTTTATGTTTTACAACTAATATAAACTGATTAAATGACTTTATGTTTCTAAAATAACTCTGTTATAGAAACCTCTGAAATACTAATAATTAGGGCAAAATTTCAAGAGTTGGCCATCGTCAGTACTATTGTGTACCAGACACTTTGCTAAACCCCATCCCTGTTTATACATGTATTTTGCACAGGACTTATTATATACAGGAGAAAATTAAGTTCCAGGTCATAAAAAGTTGTCCGTGGTCACTGTGCGTGATGTATGTGGCAGAGCTAGAGCTTGGCCTCGTCTCTTGAGCTTTAAAGCTAGTGCATATTATTGTTATGATGTTATCAGAAGTTCCACAGAATATGGCTCTTTGATGTTACTCAACTAAAGGCCCCCAGATTTTTTAGACTATCTAGGTTTTATCTTTAAAAGTTGCTGCATACAGTTTTGAAATCATTAGTTGTAATGTGTCATTACATAATTTAAAAATACTAGATACTTGTCCACAAAACTTCAAAACGCAAAGGTGTACATATTCATTATTAATAAGAAGTACTTCCAAAGAAGGATATAAAGGGAATTCGGGGATTTTTTTAAAACTCATTTAGAAACACACCTACTCTGGGCCTTGTGCTCAGCACCAAGAACACAAAGGTGTCTAAGACATTGTCACTGGATTTAAGAAACACGTGGTCTGAGGGAGGAAGAGACAGTAAAGTAGGTGGAACATAATCTGACAGCAGATCTAAACGGAGATCCCAAGGTAAACATGGTAGAAACAAGGAGACAGTGAATCTGCAGGAGGGTCACCTAGGCAGGGGTAGCTGACACCTCCCAGAGAGAGGTGTCTTCTGTCATTGACATTCTTTCAATTGCTGGTACCTGATGCTAATAAGAAGCAGATGATTTTACTCAATTTTGATATTAACTTTCTACAGACTGCATTTACTACTTGCATTCTCTACAGAATGCACCAAGGTGGAGCATTCTCACCACACTGCGCTCCCTACCTGAGTGCACCACTGTGAATTTGAAGTAGGTCTTGCCAAATAGCAAAAACAGGGACAGTCATTTTAGGCAGAGAGAGAAGTCCTATATTTGAACAGTCACGGTAGCATGAAAAAACAACCAGGTAGGGAAGGAGTTTGGTGTACATAAGCAAAGGATACAAGGAACCAAGTTACAGTAAAGACGACCTAAAGTCCAGCCTGAATCTTAGCAGACTGGCTCGGGAATCTGGATTTTATCCTGTAGGCAATGGTCAGAGTGGCTGATCGATGTCTCTAGAGTCCTAAGTTTGGCTCTTGGCTGTGCCATTTAGCTACCACATAATCTCAACCCGTAAACCTATCAAACCAAGGAAACGACATAACACCTACTTCATAGTGTTGTTGTGTGGATTAAAGGAGATGATGAATGTGAATGCCCTGTTTGGTACTTGGAAATGAGTGGACAGTACACATGAGGTTATTGAAGGAGTTTAAACAAAAGAATGATGTAATTAGATCTGTGGCTTAGGGAAAAAAGACACTGGCAAGAGTGTGGAGAAAGGAAGATAAATAATAAATTTATTCATGCAAAAATAAAGTAAGGGATGGGGAACATCTGAATTCTAGGGAGCATTAGTGGTACTTGAAGCAGGCAATAGGTTCTAGGGATATTTGGGCCAGAAAGGGTGGACTAAATATGAGGGAGGAGAGAGCTATTTTATTAGCGAACTAATCATCAAAATGATTCACATAGTGTGTGTGTGTGTGTGTGTGTGTGTGCGTGCGCGCTCGCACTTAAATGATTTCTTCTACACTAAACACATTTATTTTTACATCTAGGTTGGGAATCAACTATACTAAATCCAGTTCTGATTCAGCCCTCGCTGGCTCTATGACCTGTGCCTCAATTTCTTCATTCATAAATATGAAGAAAATGTTCATTCTACCCACATGTGGGATTTTGAAAAGAATGAGGAATTGTATTAACAATAATATTGCAAGTTCTATGGTAGGTATCGAGTTAATAGAAGTGCAATTGTCCATGATTATATACAGCATTTTGGTGGAAAAAGGTAACAGGAGCTCTATGCCATTTTTTGCAACTTTTCTTTAAGTCTGAGATGATTTTGAAATAAAAAGTTAAAACAATGATAAAGGTGTGAATGCATCTGAAACCCATGTGTGAACCTAAATAGCTGTTATCAACATGCGGTTTGCGGGGAAATGGGCCTATTCAAGCTGAGTTTAAATGATATTCCCCTGGTGGATTGAATGACTGCCCAGTGACACACTGACTCTTGGAAGTTCCCTTTTGGCAGCTTGCTGAAGTGTGCTCTTGCCAAACATTTCTTTCTTTTCATGTAAGAATGACAGTAAACAGCCAATTCAAACAAGAACTGTTTGGCTTGTTTTAAAGAAGCCTTTGGAAAACTGCTTTGAGTTGCCATTTGTCATTGCCACTAAATCCTGGGGAAGTGGGGAGCGAAACTGCAGCGTCATTCCTCAGCCCATCTCCAGGAGCTTTTCTTATTTGTTCTTTCACATGATCAGAAGGTTCATGTAGAATCTTCTTGGAACCAAAATCGCCGGCACAAGAAGGGCAGATGAGCACTTTTTAACTGAAAAGTGGTCCTGTTTAGCAGCTTCCATTTCCCTTTGAACGGAAGGCTTTTTTAAAGTTTTGATGAATAGGGCACATTAGTCAGAAATTAAGATTTATGTGTGTGTTCTACCATGCTGAGGTCATAGGTATAAGCACAAAAAAACGAATAAAAATAGTTACTGCTTATTGTATATTCATAATATGCCAGTCACTGGGCTAAGGATTTTCCACATACAGTATTGCTTTGTTTCTTTCTAATAAAGAAACAAGAATACTTTACTAACAAGAAAACAGAAGTTTAGAATCATGAAGCAACTTACTAAGAGTTTCTACTTTTAAACTCTTAGATTAAGTAGACTCTATTTTGTTTCAGAACAGTCATTCTTATCTAACACAATATGTAGCAACTAGTCATGGGTAGATCTGGGTCGTACTTAAAATAAGAAAATAAATACATACAAACAGCCTTCATCAAAGTCATCTGTCATTGCTGTGAAATTACTTCAGGTGAGCCCCTCTTAAAATGACCACCCACTCTCCCATCCAACCGCAGGAAAAATATTTTAAAGCACAAGCACCAACGGAAGCAGTCTCTCCCAGCAACATAATCACTGGATTACAATTCTCCTCACACAATGTGCAAAGGAAGGTCTTTCGAATAGAGCAAATATTCCATTAAGTATTCAATTAAAGCCATTTCCAGAACGTAAAAGAATGTGACTTAGGTCACACACATGATGTCAGAAGTATGGATTGAATCTTATCAATGCAATGAAGCAGAAGAAAATGAGATTGAAACTCGTTGTTTGGCTTCATGTAGCTAAAACAACTGCCTGATTAACTAAATTTTTCTCTTTCAAACTCATTGTCATGGTACTGTGCAGAGAGAATCTTAGACTGAGCCTGCAGGAAACAACAAATATGTGACATCCTGCCCTGACCCTTATATTGCAATTATATTAGGGCTGTCATTCTGGGATGACGTAGAATTGCTACAGCCTCTTTAAAAAATCTCAGAAATTCAGGAGAAAAAAGTCAAGGGGTCAGTTCAAGGCCATACTTTAGATTATTTTAAAGATGGCTTTATTATTTTCAAATATTGTCTACATTCGAAACTCAGATATATGTGAGTACTAAAAATAAATCCAGTTAAGAAAATGGAAAAAGGCCTGCATTACCAAGTAATATGTCAAAAATATACAGTTCTTTCAGCACAGAGACATCAATTGCTTTACTCTGGGATAAATGAACTACAGGCCAGGTGCAATGGCTCACACCTGTAATACCAGTGCTTAGGGAGGCCAAGGTGGGAGGATTGCTTGAGCCCAGGATTTGGAGACCAACTTGGGCAACATAGCAAGACTCTGTCTCTATGAAACACTTAAAAATTAGCTGAGCGTGATGGCAAGTGAATGTAGTCCTATTTACTCAGGAAGCTGAGGTGGGAGGATCACTTGAGCCCAGGAATTGGAGGTTACAGTGAACTGTAATCATACCACTGTGTTCCAGCCTAGGCCACAGAGTGAGACCTTGTCTCAAAAAAAAAGACACTTTTACTCAAAGAAAATTACAATAATGATGACAGTCATAAATGTTTATTGGACATTTAAAGCATAACAGAAGTTTTACATGTATTTTATCACTTAATATCACTGTAGCAATTTGAGATAGGGTCTACAGTGATCACATTTTACAAATGAAAAGGCTGAGATTGAAGAGAGTAAGACTCCTGCCCAAGATTACATGGCTAGCCCCTGTCCACTAGACTCCATGGCTTAAATAAACCCTAAACTCCACCCCAAAGCACCTCCAAATAAGCACACTTTAAATTGATGGGTGTCATGGATACAGAGAGGGAAAAAATAGACAATGGCAACTAGGAAGGATGAGGAGGTGGGAGGGGGTGGATGATAAGAAATTATTGAGTACCCTGTATGTTATTCGGGTGATGATATCCTAAAAGCCTCGAGTTGACCACTACACAATCTATGCATGTAACGAAATTGCAATTGTACCCTGTAAATTTGTATAAATAAAATAAGTAAATTGGTGGGCATATCTGGAGCTGATTCTTCTCAGTTAAGTTTCTCATCCATCTTCAGTCCTTATTTCCAATCTTACTAAAACTAGAGGGCTCCTTTCGAATAAAGACTCAATGAAAGATGATCAATTAGTAAGTTTAAAATGTAAAAGTGAAGCTCAAAATTTAAAGCAGCTAAGCTGAAATGCCCAACTCAAAATAAAGACATTTTAGTTCAGCAAAAACATTCAGGATTTTAATCTGCTTTCTCCATTGTTAAGAGATACATTTTTTTCTGGTTTACTGAAACTATTAAAGTGAAGTATTTGGGTGACGGGCACACTAGAAGCCTAAACCTCACCATTACGAAATATATCCATGTAACAAACCTGCACATATACTCCCTAAATCTATAAAAATTTTAAAAAAATACTTCATAAAAATCTTGTTTAAAAGAAGGGAAAAAAGAGCACAGTTAATAATTTCACTACACCTTGTTTTCTTATTTTGTAGAATGGTTACAATAAAACACAATTTTTTATGAAAAAAGAAGTCTTTAATGAATAGACTTCTTTTGTTGTTGTGGCTTTTTACAACAGATTTCTAGAAAATGTCACCTTTCTTTATTCTCTCAGTTACATTATTATAGAAACCATGAGCATGGGCTTCTGAGGGCGACAATCTTTCTTGCAAAAGAATGGAGCAGCAAGCCCTTGGGTAATGTTGGAAAACACAACTACTTCAGCTCAAAAAGAATAACAAAGAATCATGTTTCTCTAAGCCAAGAAAATTCTTATTCTTAGGATCCACATTCAACTTGATAATTTCTGTAACACATTTTAGCAAGTGCCTTGGAGATGTGGGTATCGACTGTGGAAGTGTCTCTCTAGCCCCCTTCCCCAGACACCGCACAGAAAAGATGGCAGTAATCCCATGCCCTCCGATGCTCTGAAGATGCAAATAGACACCAAAAGAGAATTAAATCAGAATACACACAGCAGCCCAGGCACTGCGTTGTTTGCCCCAGAGGTTCAAAAGTGGAAGACTGACAGAATATGCACCGTGTTTCCGCTGGCAGAAGTGACAACTCATTATCTTAGACTACAATTCCTAATGTTCATAGCTTAACAATAAAAGGAAAGGGGCAATAATTCCTGATCTGTAATGTGTTTGATAGACCACGGTTCTGATTTCCCTTCTCCACTGGATTATTAAGTAGAAAGTCAATATGAATATGCAGTAGGGCTGTGTCCTTCTTTCTTTCTTTCTTTCTTTTTTTTTCTTTTTTTTTTTTTTTTTTTTTTTTTTTATGTGGTTTTGTG
>CAUYLG010024927.1:0-26230 GCA_963573385.1 Cacajao melanocephalus
ATATGCCGATACTGGGGGCTTGGACAACCAAATTCAGGAAATTAAGGAATCTGTGGAGCTTCCTCTCACCCACCCTGAATATTATGAAGAGATAGGTATAAAGCCTCCTAAGGGGGTCATTCTCTATGGTCCACCTGGCACTGGTAAAACCTTGTTAGCCAAAGCAGTAGCAAACCCAACCTCAGCTACTTTCTTTAGAGTGGTTGGCTCTGAACTTATTCAGAAGTACCTAGGTGTGGGCCCAAACTTGTACGGGAATTGTTTTGAGTTGCTGAAGAACAGGCACCATCCATTGTGTTTATTGATAAAATTGACGCCTTTGGGACAAAAAGATATGACTCAAATTCTGGTGGAGAAATTCAGAGAACAATGTTGGAACTGTTGAATCTGTTGGATGAATTGGATTCTAGAAGAGATGTGAAAGTTATCATGGCTGCAAACCAAATACAAACTTTGGATCCAGCACTTACCAGACCAGGCTGCATTTATAGGAAGATTGAGTTCCCCCTGCCTCATGGAAAGACTAAGAAATGCATCTTTCAGATTCACACAAGCCGGACGATACTGGCCGATAATGTAACCCTGGACAATGTGATTATAGCTAAAGATGATCTCTCTGGTGCTGACATCAAGACAATCTGTACAGACGCTAGTCTGATGGCCTTAAGAGAACTTAGAATGAAAGTAACAAATGAAAGACTTCAAAAATCTAAAGAAAATATTCTTTATAAAAAACAGGAAGGCACCCCTGAGGGGCTCTATCTCTAGTGAACAACAGCTGCCATCAGGGGAATGCTTGGGAGATTTCTTGATCCCTAAAAGGGATGAGGTTGGGGAAGTTGCCCAGAGGAATTTCTGTTCCCGTTGATTTTTATTAACAAGACATCCCGTGTCTTTTGGAGTACCATGTGTCAGTGCCCTTTGGGTGGCCTTTGTCTGTTGGTCACTGTGCAGTCTGCTTCCCAATAAAGCCTGTTCTTTCACAAACAAACAAACAAAAAAAAGAGTCTCGCTCTGTTGCCCAGGAGTGCAGTGGCACAGTCTTGGATCACCGCAATCTCTGTCTCCCAGTTCAAGCGATTCTCATGCCTCAGCCTCCCGAGTAGCTGGGATTACAAGCATGCACCACCACACCCAGCTAATTTTTGTATTTTTAACAGAGATGGGGTTTTGCCATGTTGGCCAGGCTGGTCTGGAACTCCTGACCTCAAGTGATTCGTCTACCTCAGACTCCGAAAGTGCTGGGATTACAGGTGTCACCCACCATACCAGCCAGATTTCTTAAAAATAATATTTTCTGTATAAAGCAAGAGTAAGAAGGTGGTCAGGAGACTTTTCAGAAATGATCTCTGTGAAGTCTCAGCAAGGGAAAAGAGACTTCTTACTCCTCACTCAGCTCTCAGGCCCATGAAAATCGCCCATTCCCATCATACACACAGCAAGGTAATCCTGAATTCCAAAGTCCTGACCTCTTCTCACCTTTTATCCTCCCCAAGAACTGTAGATAACATCCACCCTATGTTAGTCCGTTTTCACACTGCTATAAAGAATTTCCCAAGATCGGGTAATTTATAAAGAAAAGAGATTTAATTGACTCACAATTCCATATGTCTTGGGAAGTCTCAGGAAATGTACAGTCATGGCAGAAGGGGTAGCAGGCTCATCTTACATGGCGGCAGGCGAGAGAGACTGTATGAGAGCACAAAAAGACTACCAATTGTAAAACCATCGGCTCTCGTGAGAATTCACTCATTATCACGAGAACAGCATGGGAGAAACCACCCCCGTCATCCAATCACTTCCCTCCCTTGACATGTGAGGATTACAATTGAAAATGAGATTTGGCAGGACACAGTGGTTCACACCTGTAATTCCAGCACATTGGGAGGCTGTGGTGGGTGGATCACCTGAGGTCAGGTGTTCAAGACCAGCCTGGCCAATATGGCGAAACCCCATCTGTACCAAAAATGCAAAAATGAATTATCCAGGTGTGGTGTCAGGTGCCTGTAGTCCCAGCTACTCGGGAGGCTGAGGCAGGAGAATCTCTTGAACCTGGGAAATGGAGGTTGCAGTGAGCAGAGACTGCACCAGTGCACTCCAGCTTGGGCAACAGCATGAGACTCCGACTCAAAAAAAAAAAGATTTAGGTAGGGACATAAAACCTAACCACATCACAACCCATTGGCCACCCACCCACCTCCTCCTCCTAGAAGCTCTTCCCTGCCTGTGAGTTGGCTGGTAAGCTTCTGTTGTTCCTTTCCAGCCACATCTCCCACCTCCTTTACTCACTCTACTCTCTTCCTCTGAAACTAACCACAGCCATTTCACAGGGCTGTCCTCTCTTCCTTAAAAAGCTCACCCCTTTTGCACCTTCATCTCTCTCCTTCATACAGATGATTCTGGAACATCACGTCACCCCTCACTGCACTCTTGAGTTCCAGACTCAAATTTCCAACTACCTGCTGGAAATCTATACTTCATTGGCCCACAGGTGTTTTAAACTCCATCTGCTCAAAATTGAAAGCAAGAAAACCCTCTGAAAGCCTACTTCTTCTGCACTTTCAACTCTTCTGTTCCTTCATATGGGAAAATGTGATAACCACATGGAGCACAGCACATATTCTCATCACTGAGTGTACCATCCTCCCTGTACCCCTGCACTCAACTCAGAATTTCCATTCTCCTTAACTATTTTCTCCTGCTCGTGGTACAGGTTCTGAACTCAGGGGATTGTCTGCAAACACAAGTTCCAAGGCTTAAAAACCACTGCACTGGACACAACATTTTCTAGGTGAAATCAGACCAAAGGAATGCTTGTACCACATCAAACAGTCCCCTGTTAAACTGTTTTCACTGGGCCATGATTTGTTGTGATACCCTTGGCTGCTCCAAGGCTGCTAGAAAAAGGCATGATTAAAATTGCTCTCGCGCTCACGCCAGAGGCATAGCTGAGCCCGTCAACATTACATCACAGAGGGGGCCTTTTATGAGGCGGGGTCCCGAACTGATGAGCAAACAACCAGAGGAGGGTCAGGCAAGAGGCCCAGTGGAGGGAAACACACATTGAGTTCAGTGACCCCCTTGTTCCTTGAGGAGGGAGGACCTAGTCCTACCTAAGGACATTCCCGGAAGGGTTTCAAACAATATCCTGAAGAGACTCGTCTCAGGGAACTAAGCAGGTAGGAATGGAAAGGAAGAAAATGGGAGGGGAGAGGAAGTCGATCCAAGACCCCCATCCTGGCTTCAACTGAAAGCTTCACTCTCATATGCCTTACAGGTGGAGCTGCAATGTTTTTGAACAAAAGATTCCATTTGAACAAAGAGCTCTGCGTTTTGTATCTTCAAGAGTTGGGTTTTTTTTTCTTATTATTTGTTTATTTTTTAGCACATCAGAGTTTATAGACGATTTAACAGTTTTAAAACTACAATTAGGCCAAGTGTGGTGGCTCACCCCTGTAATCCACTGGGAGGCCAAGACGGGCAGATCACCTGAGGTCAGGAGTTTGAGACCAGCCTGGCCAACATGGTGAAACCCCATCTCTAAAAAAAAAAAACAAAAAAAACAATTAGCTGGGTGTAGTAGCATGAGCCTGTAATTCCAGCTACTCTGGAGGCTGAGACAGGAAGAATCGCTTGAACCCAGGAGGCAGAGGCTGCAATGAGCTGAGATCACACCACTGCACTCCAGCCTGGGTGACAGTGAGACACTGTCTTAAAATAAATAAATAAAATAAAACTACAATTATAGAGGAGGAGAGAGTGGCAAAGCAGATTGAGGACAGACTTCAGAAGGCCTTGAACTCTAATCTAAGGCATTCAGATTTTCACCTGAGGCCAGTGGGGACTCATCAAAAGCTTTTGTGGAAGGAATAGAATGGTGAAAGCAAAGCTGAACAGAGACTAACTTGGTTACAGTGTTCAGGATGGAGATCAGAGTTGGAAGATGAAATGGAGGCACCAACTGCCAGGTGTTACCTATAATAAGGGCCTCAATCAGGTTTGTTTTTTTTTTAAGAAAAAGATGCATTAATGAAGTTGAATATCCAAGAAAGGTATACATTGCATACAATACTTTATTTGATCCTTTCCACATTCCCCAGGGGTGTATTCCTATCACTGCTAGAGATGAGGAAATGAGGCCCTGAGACTCAAATAATTTGTCCAAGATCACACAGTGAGCAGATGACTAAACTGTAATTTAATGCCAGGTCTGTTAAATTTTGTACTGTATCTTATGACCTCCAGCCATCCAAATCCCTTACCTGGGCATTCAAGACCTTAAAAAATCAGACTTCTAAAATGTGTGCATGTTATCATATGCAAATAATACCTAATTTAAAAGTTAAACTGATCCTCAAAACACTTGTTATTTTCTGTTTTTTTATAGTAGCCATCCTAGTGGGTGTGAGGTAATACCTCATTATGGAACCTCATTTGTTTTTATCTTTTTTGTTTGTTAATGTATTTAAGACTATAAATTTGCCTGTAAGTACTGCTTTAGATGTGTTACACAAATTCAATCATGTAGTATTTTATTCAGTTCTGTTTATTTTTTTAGTCCAAATGTTATTTAATAGTATGCTATCTAGTTTCTAAATAAGCAGGACTTTATTTTAGCCATCTTTCTTAAAGCATTAATTCCGTGATGGCATTGTAGTTGGAAAACATTGTCAGAATGGGATTGATTCTTCGGAATTTACTGAAGCTTCCTTTGTGGCCTAATATGTGATCTATTATTGCAAATGTTTTAGGTATACTTAAAAAGAATGTTTTCTGTTTATGATAGGTACATATATGTGTGTGTGTGTGTGTGTGTGTATTTTTTTTTTTTTTTTTTTTTGAGACAGAGTCTTGCTCTGTTACACAGGCAGGATCTTGACTCACTGCAACCTCCATCTCCCAAGTTCGAGCAATTCTCATGCCTCAGCTTCCCAAGTAGCTGGGATTACAGGTCTATGCCACAATGCCTGGCTGATTTTTGTATTTTTAGTAAAGATGGGTTTTCACCATGTTGTCCAGGCTGGTCTCAAACTCCTGGCCTCAAGTGATCTGCTGCCTCAGCCTTCCAAAGTGCTGGGATTACAGCTGTGAGCCACCACACTTGGCCATATATTTTTAATCATATTTTTGCCCATTCATATCCATGAATGAACATTTCCAACTACAACTGTGAATTTTTGTATTTTTTCTATGTATCCGATATAGTTTAAGATTGTATCGTTAGGTGTTATATGTTTGTGGTAATTATTTTGATTTTATACTGTTCCTTAAACATTTTTAAACTGTGAAATATAATTTACATGAAGAAAGTTTGTAATGCTTATATGCATATTTAAAGAAATACTTATAGACACCCATATAACCACCACTAAGATCAAAAAATAGGCTGGGTGTGGTGGCTCACACCTGTAATCCCAGCACTTTGGGAGGCCAAGGTGGGTAGATCACCTGAGGTCGAGAGTTCAAGACCAGCCTGGCCAACATGGTGAAACCCCATCTCTACTAAAAATACAAAAATTAGCCATGCATCATGGCATGTGCCTGTAGTCCCAGCTGCTTGGGAGGCTGAGATAGGAAGAATCGCTTGAACCCAGGAGGCGGAGGTTGCAGTGAGCCAAGATCACACCACTGCACTCCAACCTGGGTGACAGAATGGGACTTCATCTCAAAATATATACATATATAGTTAACATTTTTTTTAATTAACAGTTTTAAAAATCTGATTTCAACCCACCTATCTAACCTTTTCCTTCTCCACCAAGCCTTCCATACACCCCATGCTTCTTAGGGATGAGCCTGTTTGTCACTATGCATTCATTCTGCCATTCATTGCAGCCAGTCTTTTTTATGCCTTCTCTTATGCCTAGTGATGCCTCCCATGTGAGGGTCCCTTCCCCCACCTCCCCTGCTGAAAACCTCCCCAGGCTTCAAACTGCAGCTAAGTGGTATCTCTGTAGAGTGTCCTTCACTCTCTCCTCAAGAGGGAAACTCTGCCTCTCTACTCTCTGTATCTCAACTTTTTTAAAAAAAATTACCCTTAAGCTAGCTTTTATATTCTTCTCATATTGTGGTTATTTTCTTTGTCATCTATTACATATAAACTCCTTGAAGACAGGACAAGGGTCTTGACCTCTGAATTTTCCATAGCTCGATTCGGCATGAGGCATATGGTAAGTGCACAAGCAATATTTTAAAGAAATGAATAGAATCTCTCTTTAACCCAGCTATGTTTCATTAGTCAAGATAGCTAGCATATTTTCCCCTAAACACATCTCTTTATGTTCATTTCTTTTCCATTTTGATTGGGGCTATTTTATTTCACACCTTATCACCTCACACCCAAATAGTTACAGAAAGAGAGAGAGAGGGGAAGGATGGAAGGGAGGAAGGGAGGAAGGGAGGGAGGAAGTGGGGGAGGGAGAGAAGGAAGGAAACTACATTTAGATCCCCTTCTCAGAACAATTACATGAGAATTTCTGGAGAAGGAGTCCAGCACCCTTAATTTTGTCATGTGCCACCAGGATTGAGAACCACTGCCTTTTTGGTTTCTTTAATTTGACCAATTTTATCTCTAAACCTCTAAAACAGGGAGGGAGGGAGGAACCCAGTGGCTTTCAGGGCCTTGTTTCAC
The DNA here is from genome assembly GCA_963573385.1 of Cacajao melanocephalus. Classification (NCBI taxonomy): domain Eukaryota; kingdom Metazoa; phylum Chordata; class Mammalia; order Primates; family Pitheciidae; genus Cacajao; species Cacajao melanocephalus. Next base: position 6,632 of record CAUYLG010024927.1, read on the forward strand.
GGACCCATCCAATCTATTCAGCTACTTCTTCCAACAGGTGCCTCTGCCTCAAGGCTTCTCCAGGTCCTACAGCCACGCTGTGCTTCCACCTTTATTCTCTGCTCCTTGCACCTGGATGTTTCCCTTCTCCCCTCCCTCACTCACATTCTAACCATCCTTCCAGGCCCTTCCCTCCTCCTCAAAGCTTCCCAGACCTCTGCTCTCATCCCTTTCTAAATCCCTGTGGTTGAAATAAGCATGATGACCATACCTAATAACACTGTATTGTATGCTAGAAATTGGCAAAGAGCGTAGATTTCAGGTGTTCTCACCACACACACGCACACACACAGAAAGTAACTGTCAGAAGATGGATATGATAATTTGCTAGACTGTAGTATTCATTTCACTATGGATATGTATTTCAAAGCATCATGCTATACACGTCAAATATATACTACAAAAGAAAAAGAATTAAGACCTTTGAGTCAGCACAAAATCCAACACAATGGACTTATCCCACCACCAGTCCCCGCACCTGTCTCTCTAAGATCACAAATTCCCTGAGAACAGGGACCGTAGCTAAGATTCTGTGGCCTCCTCCACAGCCCTGGCCTGAGAGGAGATGGTTTGCTGATTGAATGCTTTTTCCAGAGGAGGCCCTTTAACCCAACCTTCTCCTGCCACAGAGGAAATGAAGAAACAAGGTTAGTGGCTGATGGGAAGTCGCACACCTTGACCCAAATCTAGCAACCCTGAGGCTCTTCTCTGGTTGCTTATTCACAGCGGTCTGTTTCCCGTTCTCACCTCTGATTCCGCCTCAGGAGCAGCAGAAGACCCTTTCCCCTCACCTTTCTCAGCTTTATGAAGTGCATCTTTCTCAGTGATAGGTCACTCAGCTGCTGTATTTGGTGGCAGGGAACAGCACAGAACCACAGCCCTCGGGGCAATTCAGACACTGGGGTTGTTTTCTGAAAGTCTTTCCCTGAAGAGTCTTTCCTTGTTAGGGAGGGGGGTGAGAGACCTTTCTGGAACTATTGCCAACATACACACCAAAGGCTGAGTTTGTCTTGTGGGTTAAACAGAAGATCTGTGGATCTAAATTGGCCAGGAAGAAGCTTCAGCTGAGGCCACAGGAGAGCAGATCACCAATAGAGCATAAAATAAAAAAGCAGGCTGGGCACCCTGGCTCACGCTTGTAATCCCAGCACTTTGGGAGACTGGGGTGGGCAAATCACTGGAGGCCAGGAGTTTGAGACCAGCCTGGGACACATAGCAAGACCCCATCTCTACAAAAAATACAAAAATTAGTGAGGAGTGGTGGCATGCACCTGTAGATCCAGCTACTTGAGAGGCTGAGGTGGGAAGTTCACTTGAGCCCAGAAGGTCAAGGCTGCAGTGAGCCGTGACTACACCACTGCACTCGAGCCTCAGTGACAGAGCAAGACTGTCTCAAAGAAACAAAAATGAAATAAAAGATATATATATAACAGATAAGTAGACACAGAAGCTTCCACCAATTTACCAATTTGGGGGAAAAGCAAGCTCTATAAACCACTGTGAAGCCAGGACAGGCAGGAAAGAGCACTTCTTGGGTAGAAAGGCTAACAGGGGCCCTGGAATTCAGTCTAGGAGCGCATGGTCATGAAAGAATTAGAATTCTTCACTCCAGCAATAATAACTCTGTCATCCCAAGTCATTGGCAGATGTCAAAGTGATTTCCATGCCCATGAAGTGCACAGACACCAGGAACTCCCCCTGGATTTCTTCCTAGACAAGGCTGTTGCCAAGGTCCCCAACTGAAGGTAGAAAGGGTAACAATGGCCAGGGGAGTGAGAAAGACAGCAGGGGCTGGGCCCACACAGGTGGCCGCTGTTGCTACCCGCAGCAGTTAAGGCTTTGATTAGCAGCCCACAGTGGCCATGTTTGGGGAGGGCCACCTCCCACCTGGGCATAAGCCAAAGGACACTTGTGCCTGGGGACAGCTGCAGATGGTGCGTGCTCTCATGCCCTATGTCTTTCCACACTGGGATCTTCCCCGTCATGTGTACCCCCATTCACACCTGGAACCACTCTGCTAGTCCCCAGGAGGAGATTTGGACTATTAGAATGAGATAATTTCAGAGCTTTAAAGGGCTTGCATTTATGAGAAACTGGATGAGAGAGAAAAGCAAAGCATTCACGACTCACGTGCTACCAATGTTCAAGCCACGAGAACTAGCAAGAAGGGTTCTTTCCAGCCTTCACTCTGCCGTTTACCAAGTAGGTACCAAGTATGTGAGCCTGGGCACTGCGGATGTGGCTCACTTTTCCGACATCTGTAACATGAGGGAGCGAAATGACTCTTTGAAAATGGCCCTTACGATTCTCTAGTTACAAACCCTCATTTCACAATCATTACGTGAGGGCTCCAATCGCACAGCCAGGTGGGTCAGAGCAGAGCTGGAACCTGCCTTCCTAAATCTGGTGCTTCTCTGCCCTACCCAGCATCTCCTTTCTTACACTCGGGATTCCCAGCCTGCTGTCAATAGGAGCAGCAGGAGGAGGATCTTGGAGTCATAGGCTAAATGAAAGGCCACTCCCGAAGACGCAGCCCACAGGCTACATGGGAAATTTCCAGATGGAAAGAGAAGGCTGCTCTGCTCTTTGTCAGGGCTCCCCATGAAACTGATGAGAAGTCAGATTCCAGGGGTGACTAAAGACAATTCGACTCAATTATTTCTGTATTATTTGAATTTCATATAATTAAGCAGGCATTTCAGTATGACTTAATTAAAAACCTGAGCACAGAGTCTTAAAACTTCTATCATTTAGACTCTTTTTTTTTTCTTTTTTTGGAGACAGAATCTCGCTCTGTTCCCAGGCTGAACATGATCTCGGCTCACTGCAACCTCTGCCTCCTAGATTCAAGCAATTCTCTGGCCTCAGCCTCCCAAGTAGCTGGGATTTCAGGCATGCACCACCATGCCCAGCTTATTTTTTGTATTTTTAGTAGAGATGAAGTTTCACCAGTTTAATCAGGCTGGTCTCCAACTCCAGACCTCCAGTGATCTGCCTGCCTCAACCTTCCAAAGTGCTGAGATTACAGGTGTGAGCCACCACACCTGGGCTAGATTCATTTATTTTGGCTTAAGTAATATTTAATGGGTAAATCATAGGTAGTCCATCAGAGGAACTTTCACACGTAACTCCTTGTGGACAATAATCACAGCTAACATTTATTGAGAGGATGCCATGTGCCAGGAGTTTTGTAGATATCATTTCATCTCATGCCTATGGGACTTGTGGCTGTTACCAGCACCTTACAGATTCGGACACAGAGGGTTGGAGAGTTAGGTCATTTATCCATCCACACAGGGAAGGTGTAGGGCCAGGATCAAACCCACCTGTGCTGGATAGACTGACTCCACAGTCCATGTCCCCGACCCCAGCGCCACACTGCCTCTCAGATTGTATTTACACCTGGCATTAATATGTCTCTCTAACACCATTACTCAAGTCAGGTTTTGACAGAGTAAGGAAGATAAGATACAACATCAGAGCACCTGGGCTCGAGGCCCAGTCCCACCACTTATTGCTTGGGAAAAGTTAACCTTTATGAACTGCAGTGCCTCATCTATAAAATAAGAATGATTCTAGGTTATTGCTCACAGAACTATTGTGAAGATTAAATCTGAGAACCCATGTGCAATGCTCAATGCAATGCCTAGTATATAATAAGCTCTCAATAAACACATAATCATGGTTCAGGACATCAAAGATCACCTGGGCCTGTCACAGCACTGCTGCTGGCCAGCCCTGGATTGAAGCATCATGCTCCCTGGCTGCCAGCTTCTGCAGATTTCAGCTACCCTGAACATTCCCTGCCTTAAAGGCAGCTTCCAGGAAGAGCACATTTGATCCCAAGTTAAATTGGGAGGTAGACAACCAGCTGCCAGTCATATGGAGCCCAGCGTGGATAAGTTAGAGGATGAAGCTCTCCCTTTAGGGTCACACCCCATGCTCCCCAACAAACCTTGCAGACTGACTACTACAGAATCCATGAGTGTTCTGGCTCGTTTAGAGACCTCAGTTACCCCAGTTGCCTGTGTTGACAGCAGCAATCTTGATACGCCATCTGAGTGAGGGTTTCACTCAGCTGTATATGTTGTGAGTTAAAATAGTCTTACATTTATGTGACTTTTTCACTTTTGTGTGTGTGTGTGTGTGGTTTGTTTTTTTTTTTTTTTTTTTGAGTCAGAGTCTCTCTATCCCCCAGACTGGAGTACAGTGGTGCTATCTCGGCTCACTACAACCTCTGCCGCCAGGGTTCAAGCGATTCTCCTGCCTCAGCCTCCCGAGTAGCTGGGATTACAGGTGCCTGTCACCATGCCTGGCTAATTTTTGTATGTTTAGTAGAGAAAGGGTTTCAACCATCTTAGTCAGGTTAGTCTTGAACTCCTGACCCTGTGATCTACCCACCTCAGCCTCCCAAAATGCTGGGATTACAGGTATAAGCCACCGTGCCTGGCTTCACTTTTGTGTCTTAAAAGCCAAAGGAAATGACCTCACTTGTTTTTATTTTTCCAAAACAAAGTCCAAAAGATATAGACTTTCCAGCACCATCTCCAATGCCATGTTTCCATAAACCCTCAGCATAGGCACGCCCAACCATTCACCACTCTGAAAATGCATCGTGCTTTCTCATATCTCTGCCCTTTGCTCTCACCCTCCCTACCTGAGAATGAACCACTTCCTTGTCTCTATTGAAGTATTTGGTTACTTCTTCGTCATTTTCAGATCTTTCGTATAAGACGTCGATTATGTCTTCCTACTAGACGGTAGACCGCATGAGGATGAGAAGCCCCTCCTTGTCATCTTTGTGTCCACCCGTCTACTAGAGAAGCTGAAAAAAGGAAAGGGGACGGTCTTTAAGGGGTAATATAGACACATTTTCATGACTGCAAATGATCGCCTTCCAACCCTCATGATAAATATCAGGCCGCTTGGCTTACTGACTCTTTCATGTGTTGTAATACATCATTATAAATTGCAAGTAACCAAGATATTGACATACATTGTGGTGAAGAAGACCAAGTGTGATAACTTTAAACATTGCTTCTTATTCCTTATCATCTTAAATGTGTTGCTACTGTTGATGCACTGCTTACTGATATTTATTGCTTCCTCTGGACAAGCACAAAATGCTGGCTCACTCTCAAATTCAATGTAGACCTGGAGAAAGTCATTAAATTCCATGAGCCTTGGGTTTTTTTCCCATGTACTATAGTAAATTCCTCTCATTGGGATTGTAATTGCAGGTGGTAACCCGACAACACAGAGCCCCCAGAAGAATTTTATGGCATTTCAGGCAGGCCACAGGCCAGCCTGGGGAAAAAGCAGAAATATGAACTGGCAATAGACAGCCCAACCCGAAAGTTATCCCTGAAGAGAACCAATGGTAAGATCTTGTGGCAATCAAATTAGTTCTGATATAGTCAGGCAGAATTCATAGAGGGATGCCTTTTATTTAAAAATAATGATTTTACCAATACGTAGTCAGAAATCGTTCAACATAAGCTTTCTGGTATTCCACTGTCATAATACAGTATCTGTTCTGACAACGCCTTCCCTCTTGCAAGCTCTCCTTGTTTTTCATTCTCTTTAAATCTTCCCCCGTCTGGCTTCCCTAAATTAATTTTTTGTAGCCAGAGTGTCCATTTTGTTGCAGTGGTTACTTTTGTGTCTGCTATTGCTTTCTTTAATAACTTTTAATGAATGACCTGAGAAATTGTTGGCTGCCTTTCATTTTCCACTTCCTCCAAGTCAATTGATAGCACATCCTACACTCTGTGTTTACAAGTATCAGAGAAGGCAGCAATAATTTTTCTGCCTCATCTTCACTATGGGATGCCTGAATTCTTGACAGGGCCAGGTGGAACGTAAAAGTGGTTTTCTACATTGCTAAGAAATAACAGGCAAGTCTAGATACCATGAGAGCTAGCAACCTGAAGAAGTCATCGGTTCATTCTTTCATTTATTTACGTATATGTATATGTATATGTATGTATATGTATATGTATATGTATATGTATATGTATATGTATATGTATATGGTTTGGGGTGCACAAAAAGCATGGAGCAAGGTGCTTCAGGGTGTTTAGTGATGAGCAGAACAAAAACACTGACAAGGACCTTTCATTCTGCAAGCAGAATAAGACAGGAGCTCAAATCGACATCATACAGGTAGCATGAAATAGGCATACCCAGAGAGGGACACAGAGCTATGGAAAACTCAAATGAGGAAAAGATTAGATCTCATCAGGAAATATATGGGGGAGGTTCAGGTCAGTTTTGGAAATGATGAGTGTGAAGTCATTGGGGCATTCAAGGGAAGCATGAGCAGGCAGCGGGAACTTGGGACCGAAATCAAGAAGAAAAGGGTGGGTAGGATATAAAAGGTTCAAAGTCATTTCGAAGAGGTTGTCATGGCTGGAGCAGTTGGGGGCTCACACCTGAAATCCCAGTACTTTAGAAGGGTGAGGCAGGAGGATCACTTCAGCCCAGGAGTTTGAGAAAGAGGTTGTCCTCAGTTCCCTAATTCCTGTTCCAGCTACTGGGATACTTTCACTGCTGCAGCTTCCAGAGCCAGGTACAGCTGGCACTTTTAACTTTCCAACAGATGTCCTGCTGCAGCTGGAGCATCCAGGATCCACTGCAAGGGACTTCTGCTTAGGCAAAGTTGCATTTCAGTTTTTAAAAGAAAAGAGAGTTAGGCACGGTGGCTAAAGACCTTTGGGAGGCTGAGCTGACGGGATCTCTTGAGGCAGGAGTTAAGCAATAGCCTGGCCAACACTGTGAGGCTCCGTCTCCACAAAAAAATTAATTAGGTGGATGCAGTGGCATGTACCCATAGTCACAGTCACTCAGGAGACTGAAGTGGGAGGCAGAAGCATCAGTTGAGCCCAGGAGTTTGAGGCTACAGTGAGCTATGATCAGGTCATTGCACTCAAGCTTGGGCAACAGAACAGAGACTCTCACTAAAACACCAAAAACAAACCCCAAAAAAACTTCTTTAATTAAAAAATAAAAACAAAAGAGCTTTTTGTGGTTTTGTTAGGTTTTTGTTTTGTTTTTTTTTTTTCTCATGCTTTACACTGTCTTCACAGACATCATCCTGTTAGATTTTTTTTCCTTTTTTTTTTTTGAGACAGGGTCTTGCTCTGTCACATAGGCTGAAGTGCAGTGGCTCAAGACGGCTCACGACAGCCTCGACCCCTTGAGCTCAAGCAATCCTCCTGCCTCAGCCTCTCAAATAGCTGGGACTACAGGCTCATGCCACCACACCCAGCTGATTTTTTTATGTTTTGTAGAGACGGTGCCTCACTACATTTCCCAGGTTGTTGTCCTGGCCTCAAGCAATCCTCCCGCCTCTGCCTCCCAAAGTGCTAGGATTGTAGATGCAAGCCACTGTACCAGGCCCTAGACATTCTTTCTGAATATACCTAAGACATTTGCAATAATAGATTATGTATTAGGCCACAGACCAGGAAGTAATTTATTATTTCATTTTTTCTCATTTTTAAGAATGCTCATACAGTTTTTTTGTTGGTAGTGGTGGTGGTGGTTTTTTTGTTTTTTTTTTCTGTTTTTCATTTGTTTGTTTGTTTTTTTGGTTTTTGTCGCCCAAGCTGGAGTACAGTGGTGCGATCTCAGCTCACTGCAACCTCTGCCTCCAGGATTCAAACAATTATTCTCCCACCTACAAGCGTGCGCCACCACGCCCAGCTAATTTTTGTATTATAAGTAGAGACAAGGTTTCACCATGTTGACCCAAGCTGGTCTCAAACTCCTGACCTCAAGTGATTCACTCACTTCAGCCTTCCAAAGTGCTAGGATTACAACTGTGAGCCAGTATGCCTGGCCCCCATAGTTTCCTTAATCTTAAAAGTATAAAAAAGTTTTTTTTAATCTGTATTCACACTACCCAGAGATAATATCATTTGTAGTAGGAAACTTTTCTATTTGATTAATGCAATTAAGGCAAATTAATATTTGTGTATTGATTATATTTTTATTTGCATATTTTTTAAAAACAAAAATTGGATGATGTTGTAACTTTTGGTATTATTTTCTTTTTCTCTAAACTATGTATCATGGCCTTTTTAACATATACATCTACATCATCATTTTAGATTCCTGCAGGGTATTCTAACTTCTTACTGACAGACACTCAGGTTCTGTTTCCACCTTTTTTGTTTTGTTTTGTTTTTTGTTTTTTGAGACAGGGTCTTGCTCTTGTTGCCCAGACTGGAGTACAATCAATGGAGCAATCTCGCAGCTCACTGCAACCTCCGCCTCCTGGGATCAAGCAATTCTTCTGCCTCAGCCTTCCCGGTAGCTGGGACTACAGACATGCGTCACTACATCCAGCTAATTTTTTGTATTTTTACTAGAGATGGGATTTTGCCATGTTGGCCAGGCTGGTCTCGAATTCCTGACCTCAGGTGATCCATCTGACTTGGCCTCCCAAAGTGCTGGGATTACAGGCATGAGCTACCACACCTGGCTGGTTATTTCCACTTTTAAATTACTTTTATAGATAATACTGTGATAATAAACATCCCCACATGTATACTCCTGTGCATGTATGTGGGTGTCTCTCCTTACTATCCATTTATAGAAGTAGGATTAGTGGGTCAAAAGATATGGTTAACTTTATTAATACATATTGATAAATTTAAGGAGTCATTTAAACTTTGGCCTCACCTTCCCTTCCCTCTAAGCACTTCTCACTCATCATGTGGTACCTCTTTCCCAGCTCTGCACCTATCTTGACCCCCATTCCTGCAAGGCCTAAGCTGCCTACTAGCTGCCTATTGGTTAATCAACAGAATATTCACTTTTTATAGCTTTTAAAGTTATGAGTCATTTTCATGAAGATTAAAATGACATCCAGAGCCAAGGAATGAAGCTATAATGAAGACAACAAAGGAAGGAGAACTATTATGGGGGTGATCCTTGGCTGATAAACTTCAAAGTCAACCATTAGCACCTAGAATGAGTCATTTTGAATTAAAATCAGACAGTCTGCCCATCTGTAATGAGAGATCTTCGTGATCTTTTATGAGCACAATCTCTTCATTGAAATAGTCACCAGAATTTTGCATTTCCAAGCTTTCTTGCCACTTTCCCCAAAATTCCTTCTAGCCATTACACAGAAAAAACTCATCTGTCCCTCCAAAGAAAACTCAGCTTTGGACCAAATTATCCCCACTGTGTACAACAAAATCACACTGCTTTGGCCTCAGTATTTCTCTCCGTAGTCCATTTCAATGGTGTTATAGTGAACCCCAGGTTTCTTTTCAAAGAATCAGTATGTCAATATGTTCAACTTTCTTATTCTTTAATTCTCTATTTTAAACTTTAACTTCCTTGTAATTCCAGTAAACAACTTTCTCCACTGGTTCTAATCAGTAGTTCACATCTGTTCCCCCAGCCCCTAGCTCCATTCTGACTCATCCTGGTCACCTGCTTCAGTCATCTGCTCCAGTCACCTGCTCTGGTCACCTTCTTTGACCTAGGTCACCCCTGGCTACCTGCTCTGAGGAGCCTGTAACCGTCCTTTCCACCAAAACATCCACCTTGCCACTCCAGCTCAGACCCCTGCTCTCTTTAAGATAGCCAATCAGGATTAGTCTAGCTTGTGCGGTCTAACCCTAGACAATAGGAGAATGACACAGAAGTAGGGACAACCCCCATCAGGCATAAGTACCCCTTCCCCTCTTGTCCAAGGGGTGGCTGCCATTGTTCCATCCATGAGCTGCACCCTTCTATAGAAGTAAACTGCCTGGCTGAGAGGATTTATCTTCAAGTGCTATTTCTTTTGCAGCATCAAAATTTTACTTATAATAATGGTTATAGCAAATCAAGATTGTGACCCAATTATTAATAAGTCCCTTAATCTGTACTGCATTTTTAATCACAAACCTTACCAATTAACCTCGCAAAGTACATATATGCGCAAGCCATGGAAACTAGAAAGAGTTTCCTGGGAAGCTCTGGGATCTTATTTCATGTCCTCACATTTCTCTGAAGGAAAAAAACTTGTCAACATTGAGTCAAAATCTTACAAATTTTGGAGAGAGGAGTAAAAAAAATTCTTACAAATTTCACAAGGCTACAAAGCAAAAGGGGAATGTGGTCTTGAAAAATTCTTAAAACTTAACCAGAATGAATGACTGATCTTTCTTTCCAATAGTTTGATGTTTGGATTAGTGCATTTCCATTTTGAAATTTGATTTTCTATTATCCACTTACACCTAGTAGGCATGAAATAAATGTTTATTGAAATTAATTAAATGTAATATGCTCGGGTCAACGTCTTTTATACATTCTTTATAGGGTCTTACATTTGGAAAATAATATTAACAGCCATTTCCATGAAAAACATTTTCTTTGTCCATAGAAAATGCAAAAATACTACCAAAGGAGCCATTCTAAGATGTCTGAAATGAGTTATTAAATTCTAACTTAACCATAACTAATTTTATAATTTGTTTTAAATAACTTGTCCAACTCCTAGAAGGAAGCAATAATTTGGGGAGCAGAGTATATTAAGAAAATTAGTATTAAATGGCAGGATTACAGGGATAAACATTTGAAATTCTGGCTTCCTGGAGAGAACAGTCAAAAGCTCTCCTGCTGGAAAATAATATCTTGAATTGAAAAGCATTCTGATCATGGTAGATTTTTAATCCAATTAAATTTCCTTCTCCTAGGTAGCCTATTTACTAAAGCAGTATGATAGCTGTTAATATCATCATTTAATAAACATATTTCTAAGAAAAATAAACTATATTCCAACTATTACCACAGCGTAAAGATTTATTCTCAAAATGTTAGCTTAGTTTCGGATTGCTGCTTTTCCTTTCCAATTGATTTGCTTCTGCCCAACTGATCTGCCTCTGAGGAACTAAAAAATACCAGTAAATAGAGTTAGTAACACAGACTAATAAAGTATGTTCTTCATAGTATGTCAATATCTTTTTATTTCTCAGAATAACCACATGTAGAAAGGATAGGGAAACAATAAACTATTATTTTATATGCCTAACAGCGTTTTTTCAACTAGGAACCATATTCAAATAGCCTCATTTTTCACTAAGATACGCATTGTCACTCTCTTCATTCAGAATTTCCTTTTGTATTTTTTAAAAATTGAATATATTTTGCTAATCTTCTCTGTATCATTCCAATTTTAACATATGTGCTGCCAAAGCAAGTACTTTTTTGGGTGGGAGGGCATTGTTATTTGATTCTTGTTTTTAAAACAGAGTCTTGCACTGTCACCCAGGCTGGAGTGCAGTGGTGCAATCTCAGCTCACTACAACCTCTGCTTTCCAGGATTCAAGCAATTCTCAAGCCTCAGCTTCCCTAGTGGCTGGGTTTACAGGTGTGTGCCACCACACTTAGGTAACTTTTATATTTTTAGGAGAAACATTTTCACCATGTTGGCCAGGCTGGTATCCAACTCCTGGCCTCAAGTGATCCACCCACCTCAGCCTCCAAAAGTGCTTGGATTTCAGGTGTGACCCACCGTGCCTGGCCCAGAGCTTCCTAAGAAACACTTACACATCACTGCTTACTCTCTTATTCTTCCTTGGGTGACTTCCCTGGAGAGTGAAAAGATTCAGACAGACACAAAATGGCAACACGTGCTCTGTCCACTTCACAGCAAATTACCTGAGAAGTTTCAGACACAGATTTTATCATAATTGAGAAATATTATTTTTTAATAAAGCAACTTTAGAGACCAGGCACAGCAGTAATCCCAGTACTTTGGGAGGCCCAGGGGGGAGGATCACTTGAGGCCAGTTCAACCAACCTGGGCAATATAGCAAGACCCCATCTCAACAAAAAATATAAAAGACACTTAGAGAGGCAAGGTGGGAAGATGGCTTAAGGTAAAGGGTTCAAGACCAGCCTGGGCTACTTGGCAAGATCCTGTCTCAAAAAAAAAAAGAAAGAAAGAAAAAATTTTAAAAACACAAAAACAACTAACTTAAATGTGATCATAGAAATCTTCTGAAAGATAAGAAAACTTTCTTCAAATACCAAGTAAAGGTTTTTAAAAGAATACATGCAACAGTAACCAACTCATCCTTGAACTTCTGAACTCGTGATCCACCTGCCTCGGCCTCCCAAAGTGCTGGGATTACAGGCATGAGCCACTGTGCCCAGCCAGTATAACAACTGTTTACATAGCATTTACATTGCAGTAGGTATTATTTAAGTAATGTAGAGATGATTTAAAGTACACAGGAGGATGTAGTTATATGCATTGATTATGCCATTATATCAGGGACTTGAGCATCTGTGGATTTTGGTATTTCCAGGGTCCTAGAATCAATCCCCAGCATATACCAAGGGATGACTGTACTGTGCTGAACAGGCATCAATCAGGGTCCAGGCAGGAGACAAACGGTACAGCCAAACTGGGCAATTTGAGGAGAGTGTTGCAAAGAGGCTATTTACAGAGGCGTGGGCATAGTTAGGGAAACCAAGGAATAGAGAAGCATCTTGGGGAGCGACCGGGTGTGGTAGTTCACACCTGTAATCTCAGCACTTTGGGAGACCAAGGCAGGCGAATCACGAGGTCAAGAGATCAAGACCATCCTGGCCAACATAATGCAACCCCACCTCTACTAAAAATACAAAAATTAGCTGGGTGTGGTGGCACACAACTGTAGTCCCAGCTACCTCAGAAGCTGAGGCAGGAGAATCACTTGAACAGGGAGGCAGAGGTTGCAGTGAGCTGAGATGGCGGCACTGCACTCCAGCATGGCAACAGAATGAGACTCCTTCTCAAAAAAAAAAAAAGAGAGAGAGAGACAGAGAGAGAAGCATCCTGGGCTAGCAATAGTGGGGGCTGTCAGCACCTGAAGAGGCAGGGGAGGCTGTCCAACCTGAACTCACCACAACCCAACAGAAGGAGGCAGGCCCTTCCCTCCTCCACTCTACAGACGAGCACCACCGCTGCCTCCCACTGGGTGAATCCAACTGCAAGGCTGAGGAAGGGGGTTTGTTGATGGAGTCCTCGTCTGTCAGCACCCAAAGCCACAGAGCTGGGCAGAGTGAGTCCAGAGGCACCCAAAAAAAAAGACGTAAGCCTTACCCCTGCTCTTAGCAACCTTTTTTTTTTTTTTTTTTGGAGACTGAGTCTTTCTCTGTCGCCCAGGCTGGAGTGCAGTGGCACCATCTCGGCTCAATATAATCTCCACCTCCTGGGTTCAAGCAATTCTCCTTCCTTGGCCTCCCGAGTAGCTGGGATTACAGGCGCATGCCACCAAGCCCAGCTAATTTTTGTATTTTTAGTAGAGACGGGGTTTCACCATGTTGGTCAGGCTGGTCTTGAACTCCTGACCTCGTGATCCGCCTACTTTGGCCTCCCAAAATGCTGGGATTACAGGCACAAGCCATGCACCAGGCTAGCAACTTAAAATCTAAGGGAAACATCAAGACATTCTTTCAGGCACGTACTGAGACAACTCACTAGTGTCAAAAACTGAGTGTTTAGGTCTAACAGGTCCTTGCAGAACTAAATCAAAATCAAGTTATTCATTCTTTATGGTTCCTGACCTGATTTGCTTTTGGTTAGAATTAATGAGCCCTGGGGGTTAAAAAGAGATCTATGTATGTTTGAAATTATTTTAGTCATCCTACGTACCTATGCTAGTTTGAGTCCTGCCTCTAACCCCTCACTTTTGTGTGTGTGTGTGTGAGAGAGAGAGTCTTGCTCTGTCATCCAGGCTCTGGAGTGCAGCAGGGTGATCTCAGCTCCCTGCACCCTCCACCTCAAGTTCAAGCAATCCTCCTACCTCAGCTGCCCAAGTAGCTGGGACCACAGGCATGTGCCACCATGCCCAGCTAATTTTTGCATTTTTAAAGTAGAGACGGGTTTCACTATATGTTGGCCAGACTGGTCTCGAACTCCTGACCTCACATAATCCACCTGCCTTGGCCTCCCAAAGTGCTGGGATTACAGGCGTGGGCCACCATGCCTGGCCTGTCCCCTCCCTTTATAATTCCAAATGTGAGGGTGTCTTTTGTGTAGCATCTTGGGGCTTACCTTGTTGGGTTTACCCTGCATACTGTGCCCAGCATCTTACCCTGAAGCAACCTCCTCTTATCAAAGGTGAGCATCTCTGTGCTTTCTCAAAATGTGTCTATTCTTGTCAAAGCCAAAAATAAAAGAGCAACTTACCAAACAGGGTTTCACTGCATTTATCTGTTGTCTACAACTCCTGACTCGCTAAGGGCAACTGAAATTTACAGGAAGAACATCACTGGAAATCATCACAAATGTGAGCCCCAAAAGTGGTCTGAGAGTCTTATTCTCTCCACTACCACTAGTCCAAGGTTTAGAGGTTAAAATTCTAATAAATGGGCCAGGCACGGCAGCTCATGCCTGTAATTCCAGCACTTTGGAATACACAGGTGGGCAGATCGCTTGAGTTTTCAGGAGTTCAAGACCAGCCTGGGCAACATTTGTTTCTACAAAAAATACAAAAAACAATTAGGCCAGGCACAGTGGCTCTCATCTGTAATCCCAGCACTTTGGGAGGCCAAAGCAGGCAGATCATGAAGTCAGGAGTTTGAGACCAGCCTGACCAACATGGTTAAACCCCCTCTCTACTAAAAATACAAAAAATTAGCCAGGTATGGTGGCAGGTGCCTGTAATCCCAGCTACTTGAGAGGCTGAGGCATGAGAATCGCTTGAGCCTGGAGGCGGAGGTTGCAGTGAGCCCATATTGCACCATTGCACTCCAGCCTAGGAGACAGAGCAAGACTCCATCTCAAAAAAAGAAAAAAAAAAAAGAAAAAAAAAGTAGCCTGATGTGCTGGCACTCACCTGTGGTCCCACCTATTTGGGAGACTGAGGTGAGAGAATTGCTTGTACCCAGGAGGCAGAGAGCTGAGATGGCACCACTGCACTCCAGTCCAGCCTGGGTGACAGAGTGAGACCTGTCTCAAAAAAAAGATAGCATCATGGCAGCTAATGTCTCATGAAAAACAAGTCTTCATGTGAAGGGTGCTTATGATTTTTGGAAGGGTTTTGAACGAGTTAGTCTGAGACTCCATTTCTCTCTTTGTAAAATGAGGGAAATATTGGGTAACTCATTGATTGTTGTAAGGATTAAGTAATATAATTTCCAAAACAATACCTAACACGGGCCGGGTGTGGTGGCTCACACCTGTAATCCCAGCATTTTGGGAGACCAAGGCAGGCAGATCACCTGAGGTCGGGAGTTTGAGACCAGCCTGGCAAACATGGTGAAACCCCACCTCTACTAAAAATGCAAAAATTAGCTGGGCATGGTGGCAGGCACCTGTAATCCCAGGTACTCAGGAGGCTGAGGCAGGAGAATTGCTTGAACTCAGGAGGGGGAGGTTGTGGTGAGCCAAGATCGCACCATTGCCCTCCAGCCTACAGGAAACAGGTGCTGAAATTACACTGTCTCCCCACCCTCAAACTCTCTACCTTACCCTAAGTGCATATATACATTTAAAAAACAACAACAACAAAAAAGACTGAGTTTCGCTCTTGTTGCCTAGGCTGGAGTGCAAAGGCACGATCTCAGATCGCCACAACCTCTGCCTCCTGGGTTCAAGTGATTCTCCTGCCTCAGCCTCCCGAGTAGCTGAGATTCCAGGCATGCGCCACCACACCTGGCTAATTTTTTGTATTTTTAGTAAAGACGAGGTTTCTCCATGGTGGTCAGGCTGGTCTTGAACTCCCGACCCCACGTGATCTGCCCACCTCGGCCTCCCAAAGTGCTGGGATTACAATCGTGAGCCACCGCACCTGGCCACATATATAAATTTAAATACATAGTTTTCCTCACTTTTTTAAACAATGTTACATTTTAGTAACTTAAGAAATACACTTTCCCCAAACCCCCCTAGAAACTCCAAATGTATCTTCACTTCCTTGATACAAAGTAGCTCTTTGCAAACATGAGGAATGAGGTGAAAGGAATAAGACATTTCCTTGAGCCAAAGGTTTCCAGAGAGGTGTGGGTTTCTTCCTTTCGAACTCTTCCATGTAATCTAAATCGCTAAGTAATGACAGTTTGTCCAAAATGTCATGCGTTCAGGTGAGGAAGAAGGGTAGGAACCTCATGGATTTATGGAGAGGAAACTTAAGAACCCCTCCCAAACACCATAAGAAAAGCTTCTTATCCATACATAGGGTGGGTTTGCAACACACAGCCTTCCATAGGCTCCAGCCCATCTGCTATAAGGAGTATGAGTTAGGATGGAACAGGAGGAAAACTACCACATCATCTCTCTTCCTGTAAGTCTAGCCAAATATTAATTGTTTATTCAAAGCTTTCTTTTCTCTCTCCCTCTCTCTGTTGGATCACTATCCCCTGCCTCCCACCCACCCCCTCCCTTCACCAAAAGAAATTAAATTTCTCAAGTACCTCCATCTGATACTGTATTTAGCCTAAGTCCTGAGTAGATATGGATGCTCTTTCTTGAATTTTCTCTGACAAACCACATCCAGCTGCCCTCCAAGTTGGGATGCCACCGAGATAAAATATGGCGTTGTGTTTGCTGAGGATTTCAGCTGCCACCTGGGGGGCTCATGCACTCAATGAGTGCTCTTTAGCAAGGCTGGTGGTGAAATGGTGACAAACAGTATGTTGACTTTGTTCTGTCTGTGGTTTAGGACCGGTTGGTTTCAGTCTTGCTGGCTCTTTCTCCTGGGTTACCAACCTTTTCCACATTTAAAGCTCGTGACTTCCTCCCCTCCTGGGTTACTGCAGCAAGCTCCTTGCTGTCGACAGAAGCCATTTGTTGGTTAGAGGGTTTACAATGGAGACGATCTACAAGTACCCATTTAACAGTTAACCCATGCTTCAGAATTTGCTTATTTTTTTCCTTTTTAAGGATTCTTTCTTCAACTAAACAGTTTCTCTTCAGTGTTATCACTTCTCTCCCATGAAATGACTGGGACTGTTACTTTTTTTTATCTCTGTTCACACCCAGTAAAATTAAGCTTGTTTGTGGATGATTAGCCGTAGGCTGATCCCTGTCTGAGCCAACTGGCTTGCTGCTCAGGTGGACTTTGCCTGGGGCTCACCCCTGAGGACACCGCCTGTCCCGGGGTGTTCCCAAGCCCCTACCCCCAGCTGGGCTTCCCTCCTGCATGTGGCTTTTCAGCCTCAGCTTCCTTCTCTTCACTCCCCCATCCTTGTGCAGACTTCCTCTTCTGTCCTGCTTGTTTCTAGAACGTTTCCAATTATTGCTTCCAGGTACTGAACACTCGTGGCTTAACTGAAAAATGGAAAAGATGATGAAAGCCAGGCGCTGAGAAACCAGTTAATTAAATTCTTCAGAGGTCCCCAATAAGGACAGATTCCCCTGCACATCTGACGAGGAATCTTGGACTCTTGCTTATTAAAGGGAAAGGAAGTCCATTTTCCTGGAGCCTTGTCAAGGAATTCCAGTGAGCCCCTGGACAGAGGGCTTCAGTGGCTAGGGTAGCGTTCTGCTTTTGGTTGGAAGATCTGAAAGCATCATCTTTCAAAGCGATGTTGTGGGCTCGGGGCCCCTTCTGTGCACTTCACTGTATTGTGCCCACTCCAGTTCTCAAGGTCAGTTGGCCATTTGAAGTGGAACAATGACTTTTCTACCATCCAGCTTTTTCCATGCCATTCCACTAATTTAGTACACACCCCTGTATGTGCCAAGGCTTCCGTCTGGTCTCGGTTCCACTTCCCAAGCCCAGTCCCAGCACACACCTTCCTGCCAGGTACCAGTCTCCCTCTCAGCGTCAAATGAATTCAACTTAACCCTTAGGTAACATCTTCCCTCTGCCTACTCAGCCCAGTGTAGTAGTCAGGCACAGAAACTCATCAATTACAGCACAGAGTAAGCAGGTGAGCAACAGCGTGGGATAAAATTCCCTCTTCTCCAAAGACACAAACCCAGCTCTGTAGCATGTTTTTTCCACCCCTGAAATTCCCCCAAACAGACTATTCCTTGTGCTGCCATGCAGCAAGGTCCAAAAGAGGCCCTACAGCCTGTTTTTGCTCAGGGCCTTTTTTAAGCCTTTTTCCAATCTACTTTCTCTGAAACTTTACTTTGTGTGCATATGCACACACCAACATCAACAAGTCATGCTGGGTGTGCAAAACCCACATCCATATTTCTAGACCTTGATACCTTCTCAGACCTCTGGCACATCTAAAGCCAAGACCAACTGGAATTACTCCTGGGTTATACGTTGTTTTAGAGAAGAGAATCTTCGTCACACCTAGGATCTGAGAAGTCCTCACATGTTCACCTGCAGAAGGCCCATTCCTTAAGTAATTAGAAATCCAACATCTAAAAAAAAAAAAGACTGAATCACATTTTGATTAGGATTAAAAGGTGGAGGCTGGGCATGGTGGCTCATGCCTGTAATCCTAGCACTTTGGGAAGCCAAGGTAGGTGGATCACTTGAGGTCAGGAGTTTGAGACCTGCCTAGGCAACAGGGTGAAATCCTGTCTCTACTTAAAATACAAAAATTAGCTGTGCATGGTGGTGCAAGTATGTTGTCCCAGCTACTCGGGAGGCTGAGGTGGGAGACCCTCCTGAGCCTGGGAAGTGAGCCAAGCTCACTGCAATAGTTAGCCAAGATCATACTACTACACTTCAGCCTGGGCCATAAAGTGAGACTCTGCCTCAAAAAAACAATAATAATACAAAGAAAAAATAAAGATGGAGACAGTAGTACCAGTACCTTGAAACATCAAAAAACCCAAAAGCTTTTCTATTCTGAAAGCATCAAGCAATTTTGTTACAAGAAATATATTTTTCTGATGAAGCTTTGCTAGAGATATTACCAGAATAAGTGTCTACAGCCACCAGTAGTCTGGAAAAGGTAAAGGTGGGTTCTGAGTGGCACAGAGAAACCAGCCTGAGATTGCAAATCTTTGGAAGTAAACTACAGAATTGACCATGGAGACTTACTTCGGTGTTTTTCTGAGATTCTGTAATTAGGTAATATAATTTACATGCCTCCAAGTGAGGGAAGGAAATTCGTTAGAGACAAAGTGTAACGGTTCCAGTACTGGCACCAAATGTCTTCCTGCTCAGCAAGTCCATTTTAAAGTCTTGTTCATGAGCTAAGCTGAGTTCTTCTATAGAGGCAGAGTAAAGGGTCAAGGAAATGTGAGGATTAGCCGGGTGTGGTGGCTCACACCTGTAATCCCAGCACTTTGGGAGGCTGAGGTGTGTGGATCACGAGGTCAGGAGTTTGAGACCAGCCTGGCCAACATGGTGAAACCCCATCTCTACTAAAAATACAAAAATTAGCCAGGTGTGGTGGTGCATGCCTGTAATCCCAGCTACTCAGGAGGCTGAGGCAGGAGAATCACTTGAACCCGGGAAGCGGAGGCTGCAGTGAACTGAGATTGCACCACTGCACTCCAGCCTGGGCGACAGAGTGAATTCCATCTCAAAAAAAAAAAAAAAAGTGTGAGGATTACATGTTTCCTGTAGGCACTCTCCTGTCATTGGCAATCAAATCAGCCAACATGTATTTACAATTCTTCTATTCTGAGAGGGAAGTGAGGGCTTCCCC
>CAUYLG010024928.1:0-58768 GCA_963573385.1 Cacajao melanocephalus
TCACTTAAGTAACAGTCAAAGTGACAATATATCCACAATGTGGCCTCTGGCCCTGGGAATGTCCGGAGACCCACACTCTCCTCTCTGCCCAGGAGATGATTTACGGAATCCCCTAAATGTTTGAACCCCTTCACCCTCACCGCCGCCCCTCACCCTCATCTCTGCCCAGAAAGTGATTTGCAGAATTCACTAGCCCTCGGAATGTCTAAGGCTCCTCACCCCCACCCCTGCCACATACCCTTACCAGGGAGAAAGGTATAAAAGGTATTAACACCCTCCCTCCGGGGCCACAGGTTGGAGAGACATGAGTCCTCTGTGGTCGCCGGCAATAAAGACCCTGCAATTTGGCCTACTTTTGTCTTGGTGTTAACTTTCTACGCTCGGTTCAGTACAACACCTCGTATCAGGGATGCAAATCATTTAATGAAGATCCAGTAATTAGTGCTTGACCTCAAAGGTATGTTTGTTTCTATCTATTTGTCAAAAGGGTCCCTTCTCATTTGGTGCCCCCATTTTTGCCTTCCCTGCCTTGGCCACATCCCAGGCCACTGGGGAGACTCAGTGCCACCATTTGCCAATCACTGCTCTAGGGTTTTTGTTATTTCGTGGTCTGGGAGGCTCTTTTTATTTCATGCTTCTTCATGATGTCACCTCTGGGTATACACCCTTTCTCAAGTTGCTGCCTCTCAGATTCACTTTCACACCTTCCATTTCTAAGGTATATCTTTCCAAGCCCCCTTGCTCTCCTGTGTTCTTTTGTGTTTTATTCTTCCTTGACTTCTTCCTCTTCGCCACACCTCCACTCTATTTATACATAAGACTAATATATATAGACTTTGGAAATAAAATAAAAATAAGGATGGGTGATTCAAATTTCTTTTTTTATTAAAAATCATAACAAAGATATTTCTAAACCTAAGTTTCAAGAAGTCAGTAAATAGAAATAGTCATTTGAGCAAAGCATAAAGAACTTTAGAAATAATCAAGCTTCAGTAACTTCTGAAAAAGTTTCAAATTCTGTTTTTGATTTCTACTAAGAAAATGAATTAACATTTCTATAGCCAACTTTCAATTTTTCTCTGTGATTCAATGTAGTTTAACACTGTATTTATAAGAATCTTTAAGAACTCAAGATAAAGTATGTGACTTTAAAAGTGTCCAAAATGATTGCTGTCTGGGTCTTAGTATGAAGAAATGTTTTGGGGAGGATGTAAGTTAAACTGTAGGGGGTGAAATTTAGGGAAGAAAAGAACAAAGTGGTGAAATATAGTCACTCTATATTTTAGCATTTTGGAATAAAGGGTAGTTTCAGGAAGATTACAGTTCTGTCCACAGGTCTCATGTGGATAGCAACATAGAACAAATACAAAAGAGAGAAAGATTTCTGTACTTCAAGTCATCTGCCTTCTGCCATGAAATAGACACAAGTTATGCGAAGTTATATGTAGCCAGTGGGGCTGAATGCTAGGCCATAGTTATGGCCATTCTGCAGTGCTACTTTATGGAATATGAACTTGAAAAATATGAATAGGTGCTAGGTGCTCTGGATATTTTAGGTACTGCAGTGGCTGCTAGGCAGCAGAGTGTAATAGTTGCAAACACGGTCACTGGGATAAAAACAACAAGCTTCAACTTGTCCATCATTTATTTAAGCTCCGTTATCTTGGACAATTTACTTCATCCTCTGAGCCTGGTCTAGTGAATGATAATAACACGCCATTCTCCTCTCTGACCATGTTCTTCACTCTCACTCTCCCTGAAACCTGACTTCCTCCTCAGCTCCCTGAAGCTCTCCCAAGTAAAGGCTATTTCTAGAGCAAAAGACATACACCTCAGCACCTTCAGGTGGGAAGGTGTCTTCCAGGATCCTCACTCCGACTTTGAGAACATTCTCCCATATTTCTCCTTAAAGCCCTTCAGGTTTGAATTTCAGGCCAAACGATTGGAGCAGCCTTGCTTATTGCAGTCCTCCAGCTTACTTTCCTTCATTCCTTACTCCAGGTTCATTGTCTTTTCCTCTTACATCAATAAGATTTTGTGATTTCAATAACTACATTGATGGTCCTTCCAATGCCCCGCTTTTTGTCCTAAAAAATCGTGTTTGCTCTCTGGTCTCATCTACTCATTTCTGTAATCCGAGCCTGCATTGCCCAGCATAGTAGCCAGTAATCGCATGTGACTATTACAATGTTTAAAAATTAGGAATTCAGTCTCTCAGTTGCACTAGCCACATTTCAAGTGCTCAGTAGGTGCATATGGCTAGTGACTACCATATTAGACAGTTCAGAAGTATTCCATCATCATAGAAAATTCTACCTGGTAATGTGGCCTCCTAGACGCCTTTTTTATCTGCACCTGATATCCCTCTGTAAGTTCAGTTTTATACCTCCCACTTTCTGATTTTTACTTTCTCTCTTTCCAGCTCACTACTTCTAGTTGCCTGTCTCAAATAATCAATGATTCATACTGGACATATGGTTCATCAATCTTAGCATTTTTTTTATACTTCTAATCTTTCTCAAGCTTTTCCTAGCCTCTTTAATCAGCTTGAGTCAGATTGTATAATCTCTACCTTGCCTCCTCCCTCTCTTCTCTATATATTTTCCTGGCTGAAATGCAGTCTTGGTTAGATCAAACTATCTGCTCAGTTGTATATACCACAGAAGCTATAAGGGGCTGGAGAAAATTCCATAATCCTGACTGGCCCAATCTGTATGCATTATCTCTAATTTTAAGATAAATAAAAATGTTTCTGAGATTGAATAATTTTTATTGATTGGTTTAATTCAGTTATACTTTCTTCTGCATCATTCAAACTTTTAAGCTCATTCAGTGAAATTTCACTTTAATATTGTACTTTCCTGTTCTTAAATTTCCATTCAGTTTCTATTTGTCTGTGGAGTTTCTTCATCTGTTCATTCATTATCTCTATATTTACCATTAGATCCTTGAACTTGTTAATATTTATAACAGCTGTTTTAAAGTCCTTGTCTGCTGATTTCAACATCTGATTCATTGCATAGCCTGTTTTTATTTATACCTTTTTTCTTTGAATATGGATTGAATGTTCTTGCTTTTTTACATACCAAGTAGTTGTAACTCAATGCTAGATATTGTGAATATATATTGTAGATAATCTAGCTTACCTCTTCTTCATTTATGGGGTGTTGATTTAGTTCTGAATGACAGTTAAGTTACTGGCAGCCCTTTTTGATCTTGACAGACATGGTTTTGTTCCAGCTGGTTCTGCACTCTCTCTCTCTCTCTCCCTCTCTCTCTCTCTCTTTAATCCCATTCTACATTCTCAGTTCAGGAGACTGCCATGTTGTATTCAAGCTCCACCTCCAAAGAAGAAAACCAGGTCAATGTAGGGCTCACCTCATGGGTTTCCCTTCTCTTAAAGATAATGTCACTTGATAGCTCTGTGACTATTACCTTTTTCATTGATGAAAGTAGAAGTTTGTCCTATCTTCCTCTCCTTTTCAAACTTTTATTTGGAAATGACACATATCCAGAAATAAATATAACAAATATTGTACAATTTATTATTTAATAAAGAATTAACCACCAACAAAGCTTCTGTCTAGTTCAAGAATTAGAACATTTTCATCATTGCAGAAATGTGTCCCTAACCCTGTAAACTCATCCATAGTCACAACCCCATTCCTCTTTCCTAAATGTAATCACGATTCTGATGGTATCGTAATCATTTCTTTTATTCTCTTTCTATTTTTACTGTTGCAGTAGACGTTGCTAAAGACAATGTCTTAGGAATGTATGATTCCATACATTGGAATGTCTACTGCATTACATAAAAGGAATCATACATTGAGTAAATGTGCTTTTGTGACTGACTTCCTTTCCTTAACATTATGTTTATGAGCTTTATCCATGTTACCGGGTGTAAATATAATTTATTCATGTTTATCAATCTCTCTGTTTACCTCACTGCAATGAGTCTTATTTTATAATATCTCACCTAAACTGTCCTAGTAAGAGTTGCCTATAACTTTCATCAAGGTTGGTTCATTTCTCCTCTCAGTTTAAAGCACTAGACTCTCTTAACTTCCTTCCTGCTGTTCCTGCCCCAACCTCCAACTTATTCAGCCAACTCATAGATAGGTCCACAGGCAGTGTATCCACAGCAACTAAGAAAAGAAGCACACAGATCACTGTTATGTGGGAACCACAAAATAAACATATATGTGCATGTGGTGCATGTGCATATATAAAAGTGGTATATGCATCTAATTTAGCTTTTCTGCAATATGCCAGAGTCTTCTATTTAATCATTTAATGGCCATGTCAAAAATGTTAAATAAACTGGTTTATTTAATGAAATAGAATTTTAAATGACTGCTGTCTTTAAACTTAATTCTAGGGGGACAAAGGATGTGCATGGAATCTGGTTCTCTTTTACAAAGTTAATCTGAAAGACATCTGGTTCTCTTTTACAAAGTTAATCTGAAAGACAATCTTTGGTCATTGGCTCAGCAAAATTTCAGGTTAGACATGAGACTATGAAAGACTTCAGGGATGTGAGTATTTTTTAACTTGCTCACAATTCTGGAACTTCTTATATCTTTCCTTGCAGTAGATAATTGATCATTTGGGAGAGGCATTAAATGAAATAAAATTCTTTCTTTTATTGCTGGGAGAGGTCTTCTTTAATTTCCTCAGATGTTAGTCTATCTCTGAAGTCTTATCTTATGTGCTGAAGCATATTTTTTGAATTATCCAAAAGGGCCCTGTTCTTTTTCTCATTTTAGTTATTAGTCTGGAAATTGCCACCATTATAGGATCTGTATGACATTTTTGTATTATAGCTAAACCCAAGAGCGAATTTACTTATTAGTGGCAAGTGAGTGAAGAGACCATAAAGTCAGATAGTTTTACATTAGGCTTGGGATTGGTGCCCAGAATTATAACTTACATGCAATAACTACATCCTAAGTCTTGCAGCCACTCTTACCTCTGAAAATTAGGTAAAATCATCACTTTTCCTCAAATTACCTTGAAATCAGTTTTCTTTTTTAAAAACGTGCATTGAGTGCATTAATTATCCTGATACCTGTTTCATATTCTTCATTTTGTTAGATGGGTTAAGAAGAAACTTTTCCTGCTGAAGGCAATTTTGCCATGTGTAATTCATGTACTCCTGAGAGTATGTCAAACATGAAAAAATAACTAGGCCTCCCTGTCTTCTCTCATACCACTGATTACGGTGAGCATGATTTCAAAGGTTAAGGGAGATATTGGTGCCACCTCGCTGGGGTGCATGAGAAGGACCAGAGACGGCTATAGTTGTGTTGTAGGAAATGCATTATAAATTCACTTGCTTCCATCCCATAGCAGCATTCAGTACCCTCTGGAAAATATTATTTTTATCAATATATTAGAGTGTGTTTTGCAGTCATTTGGCAGCCAAAAAACTAGAGATATATGGTATGTCTCCACTGCTTATTTCATATGCTTCTATTTTTATCAGCTCAAATATGACTTAAAGGAATGATGATCCAGCATCCACCCCATGGAGGTCACAGGAATTATTGATTGATCCAGCCAGTGCATGGGAAAGTGAACTCTGAACCACTTGTCATTCCAAGAAACACCTGTGAAGAACAGTTTGTTCGTTGAGAATAAGCTGAGAAATAGTCCAAGGACAGAAAAATGTTATACAACTACAAAGGGTGATCAAAAGCTGAGTGAATGTAAGTGGGTAGAAACTTTAGAACCCTCTGGTTGCACAGCCTTCTTTATACCAGCTTTACATAGCACTGAGTCTGTGTGCATGTGCATGTGTGTGCACGTATGTTTTTTGTGTGGGTGCCAGCAATTATGATATTTCTGTGGTCTAAAAGTCAGTGTTTAGAACCATGGTCCTCGTGAATATGAAGAGTGACCATGTAGATAAAAAGATCAATTTCATGGCTTCCCCATAGCTCTATTATGGGTTTTTATTGTCTAAGGGGTTTAATAATGTTGGGGATCATTAAATTTCACAAGCCGAAGGTGAGAGTGACAGCTGGTTATCTATCGAATATCAACTCACCATTTCTTCATTAGTTAAAGAGTCTCAATTTTATCTATGGTGGTCATGTTCCCATTTCAACCATTCTGACAGTTAGGTTTGACCCCATGATTTCAATCAATAAGAAGTATCTTAATCTATTCAAATGGCTTAAAAAATATACGATAGACTGGGTGACTTATAAATAATAGATATCTATTTCTCACACTTATGCGGGCTGAGAAATCTAAGATCACGGCACCAGCAGATTTGGGGTCTGGTGAAGGCCTGCTTTGTAGAAAGATGCCTTTTCACTGTAGCCTCATATGACAGAAGTGGGGAGATATCTCTCTGGGTCCTTTTTAATAAGGGCAGTAATCCCTTCATGTGGGTTTTGCCCTCTAACCTAATCTCCTCCCAGAGGTCCTAGTATTATCAGCTTGGGGATTCATATTTTGTCATATGAATTTTGTGGGGACACATGCATTCAGACCATAACAAGGGATATTCAGATTTAATCAATATGAAGTGTTTTACCCCAATTCTATGTTGGCTCTTGAACAACAGATTTATTTAGGGGATTTGTTCTTCGTGTTTCTCTTCCCTTCCTCCTCTTTATTGCCTGAAGTATGAATATAATATCTAGTGCTCTGGCAGCCATCATGAAAACATTTTCCAGCATAAGAATGGAAGTCATATACAGAGATAATGGAGAAAAGATGTGGGAGAAGGCTGGGTCCTGGATGAGTTTGTAATTACTGTGCCTGCTTAGGACTGTCAATCTCTGCACTTTTATTTATGTGAGAGAGTAAACCTAAGCCTCTGATATTTTGAGGTTCTCTCCCTAATCCCAAATAATGTATTTTGAATAGAGAAATACTTAGTGGTAAATGCAGGGGAATATTTTGGGCTTAAGAAAATATGTGGTATTTACATGACATATACATGACAAATTTTGCACTCAGATTAGAAAAGAGTTTATGTAGTCCTAATTTCATGGTTTTCTCAAATGACAGTTTTTAAGAATGCATTGTTGTACAGAATTGCCTGATTGCATGGCCATTTTTGTGTGAATCTAACTGTGTGTGCATGTTTGTGGTGAGAGAGAGAACAATTCTTATTCTTCCGTAGATATGTATAGCAAATTGTCAAGCTAGATTTTTTTTACAAAATATTTTATTGTGAAATTAAAAACCAGCAATAACTATTCCAAGATCAATTAAGAAATTACAAGTTAATGTGCAGGGTTCAGATCTCAGCTTTGCTGTTAATTAGATATGTTGATGAATCACAACGTCCCTACCACTTGCAATAGATTGTCACAAAATAAAATGGTATTTTAGACCTTTCTTTAACTATGAATTATTCATTCTGTGCTTCATTTGGGTTTATGTGTGTGCACCTGATGAGGTTTGTATTACTTTCTACAATTGCTTTTGTCACATATGCTGATTCCGACTTTACCATGTGTGTGTGTGTGTGTATACATACTCACAGTTAACACATAAGTGGGGATGCTGAAAACATGGCGATATATCCCCATGTGTGTTGCATATTCGTACATCTTCAGGTTTTTAGTTATTTCTTATAAACCTCTCACCTTTAACTTGATGGTATTCAGGTTGTCTCTCCTAGCAAGCTTTCCTTTGTGGCATCAGCTCTACTTGATGAAAACAAAAACAGGCTGTTTATTTCCCTGCAATGCTTGTCATCACCTCCTCTACTTTTACTCCGTAGAACTTATCATGATCTAACATGCTATATGTTTTGTCTGTATTTCTTTCTTGTTGCCTAATTCCCCCACTGACTTCCCAAATTTTGTCTCTTTTGTTCACTATTGTGTTTTAATACCTAGAACAGTAGCTGATGTTTTCTAAGCATGAAGAAACATTTCTTGAATGCATAAATGAGTTACAGTCACTGGCAAAAATAGTTACTAATTGAAAAGCTCTTTTAGGGAAACACCATTTTAGTATTAAATTCCATAAACTATCGATTTTTTAATGTCAGCAGTGGTACCAAATAATAACATTTCCTGATGGCAGAATCTTTTGGACATTCTTTACTTTTTTACTTCTGAAATAATTTTGGAAGTGACTATTTTGTGTGTGTAAAAATAAAAACTTGCAAATAATTTGAAGAATAATAAAATATAAAGGATGTCTAAAAGAATCTAGCATCAGGAAAAGACCATGTTTTAAAATGCTATTGTCTTTCACTGAATGACATGCAAGATACCTTGCAGGGAAATGGTTCTAATTTTGCTAATCAGGAAACTGAGGCTCATAGAAGTTAAGTGGCATGTCCCATATATCTCATTTAGTGTCAGCACTACTGATCATGGCCCAGGTTTTCTGCAGGCACAAAGGTGAAACCTAATATTATATATGGAGCCAGAAGGCAGGATTGAGTTCTCATACTCAAGAATGTTACGACCTTGAAAAAACTTACACGACATTGCATAATCGTCAGTAACAATAACAATACATGTTTGGGGATAGATGTGAATAAAACATAAAAAAATTACCTATGTTTGTTATTCATGTGCTGTGCTATCTCCATTACACATTTTCTGAATGTGAGTTGCTAGATATTTTCTGAGGTGTAATTAAATGACTTTTTTTGTGAGGGAGGAGTCAACAGATTTTTTGGGCATATTATGAATAACTATCTAAAATAAAAAAACCATTTACAATATGATTTTTATGTTTGAACAATGTTATGTTATGTTTTTACAATACTGTTTTATGGTTTTACAATACTATTTATGTTTTCACAGTATTATTTTTATGTTTTATTAGCTCAATTTTGGCTAATTTTAAACAAACAAGGAATTCTATTAATCTTGATATTAGTATTGCATGTATTATTAGAATGACTTAGCATTTAACTGTACACTCATATATAGGCCCTTTATATTATTTTAAAATAAGAAAGTTCTATTAGGGGAGGGCTCTTAGAAAAGGTACAGGCTAGTTAAGTTATGCGATGTAAGGACAAAGGCAATATTTAATTTATTCTCCCATAGAAATTTAGTTTCTGAGTTCTTACATTTTATAAAATCCAATAAGCATCTTGGGGTTAAGGACTGACTTTATTTCAGTGTACTTTGCCAAAAGCCAAAAGCTGTTAAAAAGCATTTTTTTTTTTTTTTTTTTTTGGTCCTTACTGACAGACTCTGTGTTATATGCTGTGAGTCTGGAGATGAGGGAAGAAGTATTTTACCTCACTGAGCTCAGAGCTTATTCAGGTTACTGAATAATTGTGCACCACGTGGTAGGTCTTCTGATACAGCATGTGATAGAGGCACACAGGGGAGCCCCTCACTGAATAACCAGGCTCAGAGCAGACTTTCGGGAGGATATAGTTTTAAACATGAGCAGATGTTCCACCATTTGAAGGGAATGAAGATGCTATTTCAGGTAGTGGCAGCATCGCAAAGAACAATAGGCAATGCTCAAGTGTATAGGAAAACAGAAGTATTCAAAATTGCTTAGAAGGACTTGAGTACAGGCAATGTGGTCAAATGGCACAAGGACAACTAGAGTGACAACCAAACCTTGCTTCTTTTTATAAGCCTTTTTGCAAAATCTGAAAGTAGAGAAGCTTATAAGAGGCTCAAAAGTAACCATTGTAAGAGTTTATAGGATCATTTAAAAGTTATTTATTACACATGAATTATTGAGTTATTTTTGTAGAATAGCATCCTAAAATGTAGAGGGGTAATGAAACAATTTGCCATCCCAGCCATTCTGCTGGACATATTTTTAGAAAAATCATCTAGATTTGAGGCTATATTATGATATTTAATTTTTGAAGCCAAATTACTCAATAAAAAATAATAAAGTTTGTATATATCTTCTTACTCTCAGCTCACTGCTCCTAATAGAAATGAATAATCTTTTGCCGTATTCAGGTGGCTTTTTGTAGGTAATATTAATATATTCTGTCAGTTTTGGTAGACATATAATTTTTTTAATTGATTTCATTTATTGATATTGTTTGCTGTGTCCCCACCAAATCTTATCTTGAATTCCCATATGCTGTGGGAGGGATCTAGTGGGAGGTAACTGAATCATGGGGTCAGGTCTTTCCCATGCTGTTCTTGTGATCATGAATAAGTCTCATGAGATCTGATGGTTCTATAAGGGGGAGTTTCTCTGCACAAGCTCTCTCTTTGCCTGCTGCCATCTATGTAAAATGTGAATTGCTCCTCCTTGCCTTCTGCCATGATTGTGAGGGCGCCTCATCCATATGGACCTGTAAGTCCATTAAACGTCCTTTTGTAAATTGCCCAGTCTTGGGTATGCCTTTATCAGCAGTGTGAAAATGGACTAGTACATATATCAAGAGCTCTGAATATTTCCAGGTTTCTGATAATCTGTTAAACAGTGATCAAGTATAGTCATATTCCCTAAAGACAAAATGCTTTCATCTATTTTAATTTACAGTTGGAACCTCTAGCATTCCCTAACTGGAGACCTTGAAAGAAAATGGTTCCCTAAGGAATTACCATATGGCAAAGTCCATAAGAGCAACTCTACTTAAACGTTTTTCAGTCTTGAGCTACTCTGCCATTTCCTCCACAACAGTTTGTGTTTTCATTTCTTTCTGAACATAGAAAATTCTTCAAAAATGTGCAGTCTCTATTCATTATCCCGATTTTTATGTAAAGTGAAAGGCATTCATGACTGACTTCCAAGTAACAGCAAAGAACAGAATGACATTTATTATCAACTTGTTTAAGATTATAGAGTTTTTCTTGTTCCAGGTGTTAATATTTTCTGTTACCAAGGCTTTCATCATTTAAACTTTTCATTCTCAGGTAAAGTAAACTTTGATGTATCTCATGAAGAACAAGGATTGTCTGTTAGGGAAAACCTTGCTAATTAAAGTAAATGCATATGGTTTAAAAATTTTTGTGTATAAGACCATATAGGAAAATTACTTATGCTTTAAAATTCACCATCATTCCATGAAAAATTGTGATTCTGTTGAACATGTATTTTGATACTATGCCCCTGACATGATGTGTATGCTTAGAATTGTGTCAAGGCCATACCACTTGTTATTCCAAAAGATTCTTGAAAATTTATGTGGAATGACTATAATGACTATGGTTTGGGTCATTTCCTGGGTTTTAATGAAAGAATAATGTTAATGGCCCTCAACATTTTCACTTTTTGAGGTTATTTATTCTAGATAAGTGGTCTGTGATAAAATCATTATTGCTGAATTCATTTTTTTTTAGACTGCTGATGTTTTCAGAATAAAATGGTGTTTTTTGGAACCACAGGGTCTTTTATTTCTTACTGAGCATCGAAAACAGTAATTTTTAAAGAAATTCTTGTCCTCCTGGTGTGATTGGAAGAAATGGTCTATGTAGAATGGAAGATTTGATTTAGTTTTGTTCTGGGACACTCTCATGTACTGATTCTAAGAGTAAATGGCAGGATTTATTTTATGTTACATGCTACAGCAACTTAGCTGCATCATCCTGCACAGACTTATGTATACTACCACATTTAAATGTTTAATTTGACCAACTGCACTGGTTGCTACAACCATGTTATAATTGTTCTATTATTGTGGAAACAAAAATAGTACTCATAAATTTCTCATCATTCAGCTCCTCTTGGAAACATGCGAATAACTATGTTGAGTTTGCAACTTAAGTCAGATTTTCCTAAGTTATAAAAATTTTCTTTGAAATTTTGTTGCAAAAGTCTTCCAACATTGGGAAATATAAAATAGTATATATTTTTGTTTACAAATCATAATTAACTTACATCACTTGAATTAAAAACGAATATGAAGAACACAACATTTGAAAACTTTACCCAGTTACAATTTTGGAGCAGTTTTAGGAAGGTACCTGCCTTTGTATTTTATTATCTTTGCTCCATTCATAAGAATACTAATATTAACATCATACTTATCATCATCAGTTACCTATGAGCCACACACTGTTCAAGGCATGTTATATACTACAATACTGCAATGTGATTCTGATACTAAATACTCAGAGTTAATGCAGACTCTGCACAACCCTACAGTCCCCAATAAGACTGCCCTCCGCTTTGGATGCCCACCACAAATTTGGGAGTTCCCAGGCCACCCATACTCTGACCTATTGTCTACAAATTCAGGGGTTCCCACATCTCTCTCAGGTCTGATAATTCACTGGAATGACTCATAGAATTCAGGAAAGGGCTATACTAACAATCACAGTTTTTTTTAAATGAAAGTTACAAATCAGGACAAGTCAAAGTAAGACACACATAGGAAGGAGTCTGGGAGGGTTTCAAACGTACAGCTCCTGTGCCCCTACATTGTAGAATCAGGTGCATCACCCCCTGGCATCCTTCCAGCACATTGATGTTTTCACCAACCAGGAGGCACCACCAAACTTTGGTATCCAGAATTTTTATTGATGTTTCATTATGTAAGCATGCTTGATTGTACCATCAGTCACAACCTTAAATATCATCTTCAGCTTTTCTCATCTTCCTGAAGGTGATCAAGGAGATATCACACAGCTCAAATCTTCAGTCCTTTCATTACAAAGTTGGTCTTTCTGGGGAGATCATCTCCCATCCTGAGTCCTCTATTAGTGTAACCATTCATGCTTTATGGTGCCATCATGAAAAAAAAAAAGACCCATCATGAATAACAGAGACACTACTATCACTTGGGAAATTCCAAAGACTTAGAGGTCATCTATCAGGAATCAGGGGATAATATCAGACAAATTATTTATTATATAACACATACATTATATATGTTTTTATGGTGATCTTCAAGGTACGCATTTTAATAAATATTTTGTAGGCATAAAATTGAGCCTTAGAGGCACAAGTGCTAGGCATATAAATCATATCACCTGTAGTATTGAAGTCAGAATTCAAACCCAGATCTGCTTTATTTTACTGTCCATTTATCCAAGACTTTATATCATCTATATCCTAAGAAGGATATACCACATTTCACTATCTTAGCTTGGTATTTCTCTACAGCATAGGCTTAAAGAGATGAAACATCTTGCCTAATACCATCCAGTGAAGAAGTGCTCGTGCTGAAATTTGAATCCATATTCCTCTTAGCACAGTGACGGTACTCATAGCTGCTCTATTAGAGAGAAAAGAAGAGCAGATCACAAAAGATGAAAATTCCGTACAGCCCTGGAAGAACTTTTCCAGTCATAAAGGACATTTTGACATTGCAGATATCATTCTCATTTTCACTAATAAGAAATGTCAGATACACATATTTTTCCATTTCCTGGAAACTGTAGTTAAAAAAAAGGAAACAGTACTAAAAGCTGTAAAATAATTGTTCTTACAAACCTGTGGATTCCTACACAAGAACGAGAAGGAAAAAATTGCCAATTATGTGTTTCTTCATCCCATAAGTTTTCCCATTAACATCTATTCTGGTACCCAAAGGTGACAAAGAAATTCTTAAATCAGTCTCATATGCATTGTATATAGGGAAACTGCCTTTCCCTCTCTCCAGCTGTGACCAATTAATATTTTAGCAAGGCAGCTTACCAACTGCTCCACCATCACCTGATGGCCACCTGACATTTCTCGTGGTGGCTGAGGGCTCTCTCCTGCCCTGCTCATGTCTAACTACCTACTGTACCAGTACAGATCCTGATCTGTGAATGAAGTTGAGTTATCACTGGCAGAATTAAGACTGGAATTTAAAAAATTATAGGCCAATAGTTTATTAAATCTGTATTTTCAGATATCTTATTGAGATTCACATATCCTTGTATGACATGTTTGATGTCTTATATTTCTTTCCTATTGCAAAGTAGTTGCAAATTTTCTTTTTTTCTCCTTCTTCCTTCCTTTTACCTTGTATAAATAACAGCAAGAGGTGCTACTGCTAATCCACAATTATCAGCTAAATACACACATACATGCAAAAGAAAGATCTATACAATCGGAGCCCACATGATCTAATGTTGTACAAAGGCCTATTCAATGCAATATAGTCCAGCAAACAATAGCAACTAATATTTATTCAAAATTTTATCAAAACCTGTGACACATTTTTCAAAGAGTAAACCATGTGCTCTTAACATATTGAGGTATATTTTAACTCATCGTTTTTGTCCCAATCACTATCAATAACCTTCATGTGAATGGCAGATACTTCCTTAAACTTTTCTCTTTGCTTCTTTCTTTTCACTCCAGGAAATCTCAGTCATTTGGCTTTTGTTCTTTCTTTCTTTCCTTCTTATGTTGTTCAGTTCTCTCTTTAATCCCCTGAATGAAATCTGGACAATCCTGAAGCATATAATTTGTTTAGTTCTGTTTCTGTCTATTTCTCAGAGCTGTTTTCAAATACTAAAAGGAAAGGTTCCGGAAAAAAGAATACTGTATTTGCAAGTGGATAAGAAATCAGGTTTCTAAATTTTGTCCTTAACCCATAGTCTGTATTCAAATCCACACTTTAAA
The DNA here is from genome assembly GCA_963573385.1 of Cacajao melanocephalus. Classification (NCBI taxonomy): domain Eukaryota; kingdom Metazoa; phylum Chordata; class Mammalia; order Primates; family Pitheciidae; genus Cacajao; species Cacajao melanocephalus. The sequence goes on from CAUYLG010024928.1 coordinate 14,479, forward strand.
AATTTAGAAAGAAAAAAAAAAGACAATTGTACATGTGAGTAGCATGCCTTAATGAAAAAAAACGATCTTTTTTTTCTTTTTACTGAAACAGGATCTCACTCTGTTGCCCAGGCTGGTCTTGAATTCCTGTTCACAAGTGACCCTCCAGCTATGATCTCCCAAAGTGCTGGGGTTACAGGTATAAGCCACCATGCCCAGCCCTTTCCCAAATTTTAAAATAATGAATTGATTTAGATTAAGTTTTCTCATTGATTCCATTTGAGTATGAAGATAGCTTTAGGAAAAACCTTTCCTCTTGTTAATCTATTATTTTCTGATATTTCTGAGAATTCTAGATTTTTCACAACAGAAAACAGAAAGATGGTCAAGATAAGAGCACTGGCAAAATTAGTCAAAGTAATCACTTTATAAAATTTAGTGAGATCTTTGAATGTTAGGATTGCCTCTGTCTACATGTATAGTGTAATTATACCATTAACATACATAGTTTCATTCTAATGAGATCAGTGTTCTGTAGAATTGATATAAAAAGACACTACGTGAAAACAATGTCTTCCAGGATCCATAAGGTACTCCAATTGATAAACATTTAAAGGAGGCATAGAAAAACATGACATGTTCTTGTGATAAAACCATGTGAAAAATAAGCTTATGCTTAGTTGCATTTTGTCAAATTAATCTTTTCATTCTTAACAGAGTTTGGAACCTCTCAACACTCTCAAGATATAAAAAGGCATAACAATTATTACACTTTTTACATGCTGTACTCATTTGGAATTAATAACTGCAATTGTTTTATTTTATGCAGTCTTTCATATCAATTATCTCAATCCACTTCATTGTATAAAATATTTTGAAGAAAAGAATTACTTAATAAAATAGCATATTACAGAATACAAATCAGTGTGGAAAATATATTCACAGGCCTTTAACTATTTAATACATGTGTTTCATTGTTGGAGAAAACGATAAAATAAGGGACACAAAATTCAGCAATTTTTTGTGACATTAACCTCTTGACATAAAATAATAAAATGACTTAATAATACGCTATGTTTTGTCACCCTGAACTTCTGTTTAAAATGAGAACAATCTATTATAAATTTATTCTAAAAATGCTACAAGAACTTTTGGGAAATTGAATGTCTACTCCTATTCGGTTTTAAACTGTCATGTAGCCAGATATAAATCTGTTCATGCATTATACACATGTGATTTGTAGTGTCCTGTCTTCACACATTTACTTTGCTATTCTTTTTTTTTTTTTTGTTAAAATGACTTCCCTCACCTCTGCCTAACAAAAGTACATTCATTCATCAAGATTCAGGCTCACTTACTTCTTATATAATTTAATCTTACTATGTCTAATAAAGATTAATCTTTCTTTGTTGACATGTCTTTATATCATAAAACGTTAATTCTTTACAAAACTATTTCTAAATACTATTTAATTCAAATACTTTTTGTATTTTTGTTGTTGTCAATGTGTGGAAAATGGATAATAATTCAACAATCTTATAAAACAATGAACATTATATGTAATCTTCAAAAAATTAGTAAGTAGTACTTTGCCATACCGGGAGAAAAAAAAAAACTGCTATAAGTTTACTATGATCAAGGCATTTGGGGATTGGCATAGAAATGTACAAATATATTAGTTGTTGAGAGTATCACAAGTAAAATGGCAATGCATATTATACCCAACATCTGTCTTAGTTTCTGTATTCTACATTTCTGTTTGTGATCATGATGCTACAGAGAAGAGAGGTATTTGTATTAGAGAGAGGGGTTTTGTGGAGATTTCAACATTAAATGACTCTAATTTTTTTATTGAGTTATATGCCAAATGATAGTATTTCCTCAGATACTGATAAGGAAACTGAGGTTCAAGGAATCTCAACAACTGGGGAGAAGCAGATGAGGGATTTAGAGCTGTTGGGTCTCCTAATTCTGACACCAATATTTCTTCTTTTCACTTTTTCTTTCTTTTTCTTTTTAATTTTAAACTAGATCAAGACTGAGTCCCCATGTCCCCACTTTTGAAAATAACTTCCTATTTAATATTTACGTTTATTTTCACATAATATATACTTTTATATTAATGTATAAATATGATGATCTTTTGCTGTCAAACATACTTCCAGGTCAGTAGCTTAAAAATTCCTAATTCCTTCTCCCATTTGTGTATTGACTGGCTTTAGCTGATCAGTTCTCACTGGAAGTCTCTCATACACTGAATCAGATGGCTTCCTGGGCTGGAATCATCTCTAGGTGCAACTGGGCTGGATGTCCAAGGTATCTCATTTCTATAAGTGAGAGTTGATGTTGCCTGTAAGCTGGTAATTTAGCCAGGGCTGTTGACCACGATGTCCAGACACAGCCTCTCCTTGTGTCCTGCACTTCTTACAGCTTAGTGGCCATATTTTGAGAAGTAGAATCCAGAGAATGAGTGTCCAAGAGTTCTAGCAGGAAACCGCAAGGTCTCCTGTGAGTTGGCCTTGGAAGTCCCACAATGTTACTCCATAAGATGCTATAGGTTAGGCAAGTCACTAAGACTAGCCCAGTTTTAAGGGATGGGAACTATACACATTAGAAAGCAGTGGGAGGCATGATTCAATAGGAGGGCATCTTGGGGAACTAGCTTTCATAATTACAAATATGTTGTGTTCTTTTGTAACTTAGTCTTTGTTGTTTTTATTTTTGTTTACCTTTTATTATTTTTTTCCTCCCTCCCATGTCAGTCTCAGCTCCCTTTACCTAACTAACCTGTATTATCAGTCTCATATACAGTCCTTCATGTTTTTTTATACTTCATGGTTATAAAACTATATATATTTCACATACACATGTAGACAGACATTCCATGTTTTGTTTTATATTTGAAATTAAATGGTGCAGGTAATATTACACATCTACCTTTTCTATGCTGAATTTTTCAGTTGAATTTTACTTTATAGCAACCTCTCTGAGTCTTCTCCAGTTTTAATAGATGCAAAATATTTCATGATGTTTATGTGCTTTACTTTGTTGATTCAATTATAAATAGACATTCATTCTGTTTCTATTATGGCCAATATTAATAATTTAATAAACATCCTAGTTATTGTATTATTTCATAATTTTTGTAAAGAATAGATTCCCAGGAATGTGTAATGTGTGAAGGACATTTCTCTACCTTTCTATCTATCATCTATCATCTATATATATATATCCTAAATTTAAAATATATTGCCACAGTGTTTTTCAAGAAGTCTATGATGATTCTTATTTTGGTTAACTGAGTAAAAGTGTATCCCTTTTTTCCATCGTTTTTAATGTTTTGTCATCCTGAAGGGTGTAAAATGATATTTTACTGTTATTTTCATTTGCATTTACCTCACTACCATACCTTACTCCTACAAAAGGGTGGATACAGAAGGACTGCCATGAAGGAATGGTTTGGCAGACCTGGAATTTCTGGCTCTGGCGAGCTTACTTTTCCTGAAAGGAACATAAGCTGTACTTGAGATGAAATAACTGGGCAGGTTACATATCTCAATTTAATGCCAGTCTCTATCATTTTTTTCTTCCAGATTACCTTCCCTCCCTCTCCCTCCACTCCTGTCCCCTCTCATCCCCTCCCCATCCTCCCCTACCAATGCCTTCCCTTCTCTACCCTCCCCTCTCTGCCCTTCCTCCTCTGCCCTCCCCTCTCCTCCCCTCTCCTCCCCTCCCCCCTCTTCTCCTTCTATTTCTTCTTCTTCTTTTGGCCTCACACTTTCTCACTCCCACGTCCTCTTTTTCTATCTCCTTATATGGAATTCGTCACTCCTATCTTCACTTTAAAAAAAGAGTAGTACTTACAAAGATTTTCACTGTAGAAATTTTGTAAGAAACAGAAACAACCCATGAAAAAAACCATTAGTTGACCAATTCAATAAAAAACGCCAAGCCCTTGCTCATTTAGTTGAATTCCTTACTTCCTTAACCAAACTCCCTTGCTACTGGAAGTGACCATTTGATATTTTTATGGTAAAGAGATGTGAGCAGAAATATGCCAAGGAAGCTCTGAGAAACTCCTTATAAAAGAGAGATGAGTCCAGACTTCTCCTTTTGAATGCCAATGTGATGACAGCCTGGAAAGGCGTCATGTAACCTGAGGGAAAAGGCTGAGAATCATGACGACACCAGCACTGATGGTATACAGCTGCTACGCAAGGCTGGCAAGTGTTTACCAGACACTTTTTGATACAGGAAAAAAAAAAAAAGAAAAACAACTCTTGGTTTAAAATACTATACTCGGGGTTTTTGCTTTACTGCTAAAGACATTCCCAGCTGATATCAATGTCAATGTCCACTACTCAAGGCCTGTTGAAAAATTATTGTATACTAAAATACAGGAAATAGAAAAAAGATGAAACTCTAGGTATGGACATAGAAAGATACACACAATGAGGTTAACTCAGTACGTTAAATGAATTAAAAGTTTATGTAAGTTGTAGATTAAAAATAAGAAAAGTGTTAAAGGATTCAAAATGAATTGCTAACTATGGGTAACAATTAACTGAGGAGAGGAATGTAAGAGACTGAGAGACGTGAGACCTGGAGAGAGGATTTTATTATTTAGTATACTTTGTTTATGTATATTTTTTCCTTTTATAATGCACATAATTAAAAAGTAAATAATGAAGAAGAAAAAAACCAAAGTGGCTTATAGCACTATTCAATGTTTTATTTTCCGGGACAAATTAATATGAAAAAATAAATTAAGATTTATTTTTTAAAATCCGGAAGTCTTTTCCGTCCTGGCAATTTTCAATATTTGATTGTACTATGCAACATGACGGTGTAGCAAATGCACTTAACTAGGAGACAGAAAATGTAGTTTCTATTCCTGTCTCTGGGAGACCTTGGGCTATCTCTGTTTATCTTTTTCTCCGTTTATTCAAGTTTAAGACAAATAGGTTCCCTGCGGGTTTTTTCCTTTATCTAGTTCTGATATTCAATAAAAAGCCTGATAAGGGCAGAGGTATTTGACAGCCCTCACTTTGGACTGCAGTGTATTACAGATCCACACTCCATTGCTCAGGATCCTAGAAGACAAAGCCGCATGTTCTGCAATGTTTACTCACGTCTCTGGGATAAATGGCCCCTAGAGGATGCAGTGTCACCAAACATCAGCCTTGAGTGGTGTACATCTCGATGAAAATATGCCCCGAAGTGGATTGATAACATCTAGATATTAAAGCACATTTTATCTTCAGTTTTCAGAAAAAGTCCTAGTCAATCTTTTGTCTCTTAAGTTGTTTGTTGTAGAGTTGCTGAAAATGATATATTATCTTTTTCTCCAGCTTAAATTTTGAGTTTTAAGTTTGAATTTTCTGGCTGAGTACGATGGCTCACACCTGTAATCCCAGCACTTTGGGAGGCTGAAGCAGGAGGATTGCTTGAGCAAGACTCTGGTTCTAAAATAAAAAAGTTTTAATTGTAATTTTGTTAAAATATATTGTTATGTAAAATGATGGCTTTAAAAAATGATGAGTAGATTTAAAACTTGACCTAGTTTTTGGATTTTTAAAACAATAAAAAAGAATCTAGAGGAATTTCTAACACAGGGATTAGATTTCTTACTTTTAAAAAAGTCCTTGGCAATAAATATTGGAAATTTAATCAAATACTTTATATACAAAAACTTTAAATGTTGACATTCCAAAACACTTCTAATTCTCAGACTGCCCCTTGTTTATATTTTTTTGTGGCTAGCCCATATAATTTTATAATACAGATGACCATGAGAGAAGCAAAAATGTGTATTTTCCATTCCCTTGACAATAGTTTTTTTTGTAATAATTTCTTAGAGTGAATATTTTTGAGAAGATAAATATGCACAATTATGCTTTTACTGTGCCTTGACAATTGTGTAGATTCAAGATCTGCCTTTCACCACTGCAGGCTGCATTTCCACAGGTTGATACAGCAGCCACCCTTTCCTGTGGAAGGTAGAATCGCGCCCTTCATAAACATGAGTGCATTGACATTTGATAGCATAAATTCCAGATTTGCTTAGGAGTTAAAAAGAACTCTCTTGGTTTCCTGATGGCTTCCAAGGTCACTTTCCCACGAATCTCATAAATGTGAGTATTTAATCTATGCTTCCCCCTCTCATAGCTTGGCTTTATTTTTAAAATGTATATGTTAAAACATGTGGTTCATAATTTCATAGCCAACTACTTATTGTAATTTACTGATACTGGAGGAACTAAAAAAGACTATCTATCACTTATTGTGCAAATCATTAAGAAAAAAGGAGACTATTTTCCAGATGAGGTAAAATATTGATAATATTACCATGAAAAATATGTCCTAGCTGGTAAATTAGACTTTATAAATCAAGGGCTTAAATATATTTTATAGATTTTCTTGATCAATAAAAAATGATTCGTATAATATTTAAATTTAATTTAGTGTTCTGTATTTGCACTAGCATGAAAAACATCACAATAAGCTTTAATTTCCTGTAAACAATTGTACCTTTATTTAACACATTCTTACTGAAACAATAATTCTTGAACTCTTCTAATAGTAGTTAATTTCTGATGTATTGTTAAAAATGTAATGGCATTTTAATCTTCAATATTGATTTCAGGGCAACTGAACTTCCTAGAAATTTCAAATTTAATTGACCTTAAAAATCACAAGGTTTATAATATTGTTAAAATCATATATAAGGTATTGGTGCTATGAATTGGATTGTCATAAAATTATTCTTATTATGTTAACCATCTATGGAAGATTTTTTGTATTTAAATGTCTATAAAATGGAGAATACCAATATTGTTTATTAAACTCTTCCTCATTCTTATAAAGTTTAAATTAATACATATATTTAATATATAGTATATAATATATACATATATTTATTTCACAAATGTTAAATTAAATAGTATGATAAAGTTGAAATTAAAATCTGAAAAATTATAAATGAAACATGTAAGTCAGTAGTACTATACTAACACTAAAGCAGATATTTGCTTTTAATCTTCCCAGGTCAAAATGAAGCAAAAAGAAACAGGACCAATTATGTTAATCTCATAGTCTGTAAAATATGTACCTATGCACATTAAGTCCAATTGGTCAAGTGTTGAGATTAAGTCCAGAATATCTTTGTTAGTTTTCTACCTTGATGATCTGTCTAATGACAGTAGGATGTTGGTTTCCCACTGTTATTGCATGGCTGTTTAAGTCTTCATAGGTCTAAAATTACTTGTTTCATGAATCTGGGTATTCCAATGTTGGTGCCTATATATTTAGAATAGATAAATCTTGTTGAATTGAATCTCTTATCATTATGTAATGCTATTCTTTGTCCTTTTTTACTGTTGATGGGCTAAAGTCTGTTTTGCCTGATATAAGCATAGAGATCCCCACTTTTTTTGTTTGTTGTCTGTTTATGTTGTAGATCTTTTTCCAATGGTTTACTTTGAGCCTATGGGTGTTTTTACGTGTGAGATGAGTCTCTTGAAGTGAGCGGATAGATATGTCTTATTTTTTTCATTCAACTTGCCATCTCTGTCTTTTAAGTAGGGATGTTTAGACTACTTATATTCAAAGTTAGTATCGATATGTGAGATTTTGATCATCATGAAGTTGTTAGCTGGTTGCTTTGCAGTATTTATTGTGTAATTGCCTTATATAGTCTATGGGGTGTGTACTTGGATGGTTGGGCTGTGTACTCACCCAAATCTCAACTTGAATTATAGTTCCCATAGTCCCCATGTGTCATGGGAGGGACCAAGTGGGAGGTAATTGAATCATGGGAGCAGCTTTCCCCATGCTATTCTCATGATGTGAATAATTTCTCACGAGATATGACGGTTTTATTAGGGGCTTCTACCTTTGCTCAGCTCTCATTCTTCCCCTTCCTGCCACCATGTGAAGAAGCATGTGTTTGCTTCCCCTTCCACCATGATTGCAAGTTTCCTGAGCCTTCCCTAGTCCTTCACAACTGTGAGTCAATTAAACTTCTTTTCTTTATAAATTACCCAGTCTCGGGTATTTCTTCATAGTAGAGTGAGAACAAACTAATATAGTAAATTGGTACCACAGAGAGTGGGTTGATGCTATAAAGATACCAAAAAATCTAGAAGCCACTTTGGAACTGGGTAACAGGCAGAGGTTGGAACCATTTGGTGGGCTTAGAAGAACACAGGGAAATGTGGGAAGGTTTGGAACTTCTTAGAAACTTGGAGGGCTTGGAAGACAGGAAGATATGGGAAAGTTTGGAACTTCCAAGAGAATTGTCAAGTGGCTTTGACAAGTTAAGGTTGACATGGTCTCAGATGGAGATGAAGAGATTGTTGGGAACTACAGTAAAGGTCATTCTTGCTATACAGAAACTGGAGGCATTTTGCCCCTGCCCTAGTGATCTGTGGAACTTTGAACTTGAGGGAGATTATTTAGGGTGTCTGGTGGAAGAAATTTCTAAGCAGCAAAGCATTCAAGAAGAAGCAGAGCATAAAAATTCAGAAATTTTGCAGCCTGACAATACAACAGAAAAGAACCCATTTTCTGGGAAAAAATGCAAGCCAGCTGCAGAAATTTGCCTAAGTAACAAAAAGTTTAATGTTCATCACTAAGGCAATGAGGAAAATGGCTCAAGGGCATGTCAGAGACCTTCACGGCAGCCCCTCCTATCACAGGCCCAGAGGCCTGGGAGAGAAAAATGGTTTCCTAGGCCAGGCCCAGGCCCCCCTGTCCTATGCAGCCTCAGGACATGGTGCCCTGTGTCCCAGTTGCTTTAGCTCTAACCATAGTTAAAAGAGGCCAACATATAGCTCAGGCCATTGTTTTAGAAGGTGCAAGCTCCAAGCCTGGGTGGCTTATATGCAGTGTTGGGCCTGTGGGTACAGAGAAGATAAGAATTAAAGTTTGGGAACCTCGGCAGAAGTTTGCTGCAGGGGTACAGCCCTTATAAAGAATATTTGCTAGGATAGTGAAGAAGGGGAATGTTGGATTGGAGCCTCCACCTAGAGTCCCCACTGGGGCACTGCCTAGTAGAGCTGTGAGAAGAAGGTCACCATCTCCCAGACCCTTGAATGGTAGATTCACTGACAGTGTGCACTGTGTGCCTGGAAAAGCTGCAGACACTCAACAGCAACCCTTGAAGGCAGCCAGGTGGGGGCTGTACCCTGCAAAGCCCCAGGGGCAGAGCTGCCCAAGGCTGTGGATGCCCACCTCTTGCATTAGTGTAACCTGGATGCGAGACATGGAGTCAAAGGAGGGCATTTTGGAACTTTAAGGTTTAAAACCTGCTTTATTGGATTTTAGACTTGCATGGGGCCTGTAGCCCCTTTATTTTGGACAGTGTCTCCCATGTGGAATGGTTGCATTTACCCAATGCCTGTACTCCCATTGTATCTAGGAAGTAGCTAACTTGCTTTTGATTTTATAGGCTCATAGGCAGAAGGGACTTGCCTTGTCTCAGATGAGACTTTGGACTTGAGCATTTGAGTTAATGCTGGAATAAGTTAAGAATTTGGGGGACTGTTAGAAGGGCATGATTGTGTTTTGAAATGTGGCACCATGGTATTTGGGAGAGGCCAAAAGTGGAATGATATAGTTTGGCTGTGTCCATACCCAAATCTCATCTTGAATTATAGTTCCCATAATCCCCATGTGTTGCGGGAGGGACCTGGTGGAAGGTAATTGAATCATGGGGGAGGTTTTCCCCATGCTATTCTTGTGATAGTGACTAAGTTCTTATGAGATATGATGGTTTTATAAGGGGCTTCCCTCTTCACTCATCTCTCATTCTTCCCCTTCCTGCCACCATAAGAAGAAGGATGTGTTTGTTTCTCTTTCCACCATGATTATAAGTTTCCTGAGGTCCCCCCCGACCCTACAGAACTGTGAATCAATTAAATCTCCTTCCTTAATAAATTACCCAGTCTTGGGTATTTCTTCACAGCAGTGTGAGAACAAACTAATACAGTACTTAAGTGTATTTTTTCAGTAGCAGGCACCCTTCTTCATTTCTATGTTTAGAACATCCTTAAGAATCTCTTGCAAGGCCAAACTAGTGGTAACAATTTCCCTTCATGCTTGCTTGTATGGAAAACATTTCATTTCTCCTTTGTTTTGATGTTTAGTTTGACAGAATATAAAATTCTTGGTTGAAATTATTATTTTTTGAAGAATGCTGAAAATAGGCTGCCAAACTCTCCTGGCTTTTAAGGTTTTAGCTGAGAAGTCCACTGTTAGCCTGATGGAGTTCCCTTTGTACATGATCTGACCTTTTCTCTAACTGCCTTTAAGATTTTTTCTTTAGTGTTGACCTTGGATGGTCTGGTGATTATTTGCCTTGATGATGTCTGTTTTGCATTGTATCTCTCAGGTGTCCTCTGGATTTCCTGTATCTGGATGCCTACCTCTCTAGCAACATTTAGAATTTTTAAAAATTATTCATTCGAAGCTGTTTTTCAGGTGGCTTGCTTTTTCTCTGTGTGTCTCAGGAATGCCAGTAATTCATAGAATTTGTCACTTAACAGAATCCCTTATTTCTCAAAGGCTTCATTTGTTAAAAACATTTTTTTCTTTATTTTTCTCTGCCTGGGTTCATCCCAAAGAGCAGTTTTAAATATCTGAAATTCTTTATTCAGCTTGTCCACTCTATTAATAAAGCTTTCAACTATAATTTTAAATTTTTCAAATGAGTTTTTCAGTTCAGAAAATATGATTGATTTCTTTTTAAGATGTTTATCTCTTTCTTCATTTTCCTAATTGCTTTAGAAGTCCCTTTGTTTTGATTTTCAATCTTGTCTTGATCTCATTGAGTTTCCTTGTAGTTCATGCTTTGAATTCTTTATCTGTAATGTCTGAGTTTATATTTTATTTGGGGACCATTGTTTGAGAGCAAATATGATCTTTTGATGGTCACTATATTCAGATTTTTTATGGTGCTAGAATTTTTGTTCAGGTTTCTTCTTCTCTACAGATGCTGACATTTCTAATTTTTGTAATTATGTTTGTGTGGATGGGAATGTTTCTTTTTTTTAATTTTTTTAATAATATTATTATTTTTTCTTTCCCTTTCCCTCTTTATTTAGGTGGTACATAAGACTGCACAGATTTTCTTTTCACATTCTGGATGATGTCCTATGCAGCATGGAAGTCTCAGATTGTGACTAAGTTCAATTGATTGATCCATGTTTGTCACTTATGCTTTGGATGCCATATACAAGAAATTATTACTTATTTTAAGGTCATAAGTATTTACATCTATGCTTTCTTCTAAGAGAATTATAGTTTTAAATCTTGCATTCAGATATTTAAAACATTTGGAATTAATTTTTGTATATGGTGCAAGGAAGGGGTCTAAGTTTCTTCTTTTGCAAGTGGATATGAAATTGTTCAAGCTCCCTTTATTGAAATGACTATTCTCTAAACCTTAAATTTCCTTGGAACCTTGGTCAAAAATCAATGGGCTATAAATGTATAGGTTTATTTCTGAACTCTCACTTCTATTTCATTGAATACAGCTTTGTCGTAGGTTTGGAAATGAAGAAGTATAATACATTCAAATTTGTTCCTTATTAAGATTGTTTTGGCTATTCTAGATCCCTTATATTTCCATATGAATTTTAGAATCAGCTTTTCTAGTTCCAAAGAAATAAAAATATGTAATTTTGATAGGAATTTTGTTAAATCTATAAATCAATTTTAGGGATATTGATATCTCAATAATGTCAAGATTTTCTGATTCAAGGATATAGTATAACTTTCTATTTATTTATACTATGTAAGTTCTTTCAACAATGTTTTTTAGTTTTCAGATTACAAGTTTTATATTTATTTACTTAAATCTATGTCTCATTTAGTTCTGAATGCTATTGTAACTGGAAAAATTTTTTTAATTTCTTTCATATTTTTCATTGCTAGTTGATTTTTCTTTATTAATCTTAGACTCTGAAACCTTGTTGAAATTTTTTATTGTCCTAATATTTTTTTACTCTGAATTTCTTTAAATATTTTATACATAAAATCATGTTATCTGAACATACAGATAGTTTTACTTCTTCCTTTCCAGTATGAATGTTTTTAATTTGTTTTTCTGGTCTGTTTTCTAGTACAAACAAAATTACAATGTTGAATAGAAGTAGGAAGAGTGTGCATCCTCATCTTGTTCCTGAAATTGGGGGAGGAGTAGAAACATGCATTTTTTTCACCACTGAATATAGTACTATTTTTTTCAATTTGTATCAATTATTGGGTTGAGAAAACTCCCTCAATTTCTAGTATATTGAGTAATTATAGTCATCCAAAGGAATTTCTTTTAAATGTTTTTCCTTTTTTGAATCTATTGCAATAGTCATGTACTTTCTTTCCCCTTATTCTAGTAATAGTGTTTAAAATTAATTGATTTGGGGATGTTAAATCAAAGATGAATTTACTCAATAATCCACCTGGCCATGTGCTATAATTCTTCATATATGTTGCTTGATTTTATTTGCGAGTAATTTCAGGAATTATTTGAATCTACATTAAAAAGAATTATTGATCTGTAATTTTCTTTTACTGTTGATGTCTTTCTCCATGGTAATAGTGGCCTCATGTAATGTGTTGGAAAGTGTTACTTCCTCTTCTAATTTTAGACAAGTATGTAAATAATTGATATTAGTTCTTCATGATTCATTTGGTAAAATTTACCACTGAAGCCATCTTGCTTGGACATTTTTTGTGTGAGAAGTTTTGATATTACTAAGTCAGTTTATTAGAGAACTATTCAGATTCTGTATTTTTTTCTTAAGTCAGATTTGGCTGTTTGTGTCTTTGTAGGAATTTGTCCATTATATCAGTTGTTCACAGTGTTTTTGAATTAGTTTTATTTCTGTTAATAGTAATGTCTTATATCTCATTCTGATTTCAGTAATTGAGTCTTCTCTTTTTTTTCTTGGTTAGTTTAGCTAAAATATTTTTCAATTTTGTTGCTGTTTTCAAAAAAAATCAGCTTCTTGTTTCACTGATTTCCTCTATTGGTTTACTATTCTTTGTTTCATAATTGCCTGCTATTATGTTTCTTTCTTCCTGTCTCTGTCTCTGTTTTAGTTTTAGGCTACATTTGTTCTTCCAGTATTTTAAGTGGAAGGTTAGGCTATTTATTTGAGACTTTTCTTATTTTTAATACAGGTATTTGAAACTATACATTTTCCTGCATCTGCTACTTTACATGCATCTTTTATATTTTGTTGTATAATTTTTTACTTGCATTTATCTCAAAGTATTTTGTTTTCCCCTGTGATTTCTTCTTTAACTCATTGATTGAGTGTATTAATTTACACAAAATTTCTATTTCCCAATTTTCTTTCCATTATCAATTTCTAATTTTATTCCATTTGGTCACAGATCATACTTTCTATGATTTTATTTATTTAAAAAATGTGTTAAGTCTTGTTTCATCAGTCCAGCTGTTATCTATGCTGAGGAATATTCTGAGTGTGCTCTCCTGTTGCTGAGTAGAATGTTTTATGAATGTCTAGCTCTTTATAGTGTTGCTAAGCCTGCTATTTCTTTGTCGTTTATTTGTTCTGTTATTGAAAGTGTGGTATCCATGTAACCAACTATTATTGTTGATCTTTCTATTTCTCTCTCAATTTTTGCTTTGGGTGTTGTGGTACCTTGTTGTTAAGTTGTTATAAAATTGGTATGTCTTCTTGATAGATCAAACCATTTAGTATTGTAATATTACCATAGCAACTTCAGCTTTCTTATGGATGCTGTTCGCACAATACATCTTTTTTCATCCATTACTTTGAACCTCTTTGTGCTTCTGAATTTAAAGTGCTTCTCCTGAAAACAGTTGAATTTTTATTTTCTAGTCCAGTCAGAAAATGTTATCATTTGATTGGATTATTTAATACACTAATATTTATCATTACAATTCATGCAGCTGTATTTACATCTAACATTTTACTTTTGTTTTTTGTATTCCACATCTCTTTTTTGTTCCTCTATTTTCCTTCTTTATTTCTTTCTTTTGCACTAATTATTTTCTACTGTAGCATTTAAATTTATTGTTTTTTCACAACATTTTTGCATTTTAATCTCTTCTTAGCACTTATACATTTTACCTTCTAATTCTAATTCAGATTTATTTCAGACAATTTCAGTGAGATGTGCAAACTTAGTTCTACTGTATCTATTCATTCCCCACCTTTACTGTGCTATTATTACACATATGACATCTATATACTGTGTACCACAAAACTAACAACATATTTGCGTAATTACTACTTTATACACTTTTGCATTTTTATAGAAACTGCACAAAAATGTAGAGTAAACATATATTCATATTGTTTGATATATTAGCTTTCTATTTATCATTTTTATTTTGAAAAAAATGATTCCAGGTTGGGTGCCATGGTTTATGCCTGTAATCCCAGCACTTTTAGAGGTTGGGGCAGGTGGCTTATTTGACCCCAGCTGTTTGAGACCACCTTGGAAACATCTCTCTCTCGCTTGCTTAAAAAAGAAAAGAAAAAAAAAAACAAAAAGCTGAGTGTGGTGGCATGCACCTGTAGTCCCAGCTATTTGGGAGGTTGATGCAAGAGAATCTCTTGAGCCTGGGAAATTGCATCCTCAGGAAGCCAAAATAGCATCACTGCACTCCAGCCTAACTGACAAAGCAAAAACCTATCTCAAAAAATACTACTACCACTAATAATAATTCATCTTTATCAGTATTCACTATTGGATGATATATTATCATCATATTTTTTAACTGATTTAAACATAGTTTAGTTTACTTTTTTGAATATATATATTTATAATAACTGAATTCTTGGCTATGTGTAATATCTTCTGTTGCTTGCTTTTTATTTCTGTGTAGCAGTGTTGTGTTTCTGTTTCTTTGACTATCTTGTAAACCTGTTGCCTATCTTGTAAACTTTAGATAATATATTGTAGAAACTCTGGATACTGATTTCCTCTTGCTGTTAGGTAATTTCTTTCTTCTTGGTTCACTATTTGACTGCACTGTTAGGTAAAGTTTATTTCTTTTAGGGTGTAAAAGGTACAGTGTTGCTCTTCAGAGAATTCTGCCTTGAACATGACCAGCTTGGATGATAGTGGTTTTTGCAGTGTACTCTTTGGTTGTGTTTCCCTGATCTCTCTGTTAACCTGTCCATGACTGTTAGTGTCACACTCAGTTATTAACCCTTACTAATTACTAGCTCCATGCTCTATTGTTTTTGATAGTGTCTCAGAGAATAAATTTCTCCATAGTCTTATCCAATTAAATTGGGCTCATTTTCAAGGCTATGTTCATTCCAGGTATGAAAAAAATAGTAAATATCCTGTAGATAATGAAAACCAGGTTTTACTTTTGAAAAAAGGAGTTATAAAGAAAGGAGTAAAAAATCTAGAAGAAATTATTTAATGCTGAGTTGGAATTGGATGTATAAATACATACTTATGGTTGAATACACACACACATCTATACATATGCAGGTAGATGTGGAAATAGAAAAAGATGCATGTGTAGATGTGAATATAAATACACATACGTTCTAGCCATGTCCACTAAGAGGGCAATAGTGTAATAGTGGCAGTGAGCACACCTAATATACAAATACTGGTATTTAAGAAACAAAGGGTTCTTAGAGGATCCTTTGATTTCAGGGCTGGGACAAGTAATATACAAGATAAACTCATAACATCTTTTATGCCAAAAGCTAAGTAAGTGTCAAAGAATAATTCGTATTTGACAAAGTACAGTGCAGTCCCCTTAACAGCAATACTGCTGGCTAAATATGTAAAATTTAACATTCAAATAAGTAATTATAGAAGTACAAATACTCCACAAGTCTACCTTGATATGAGTAATAATTTTAGTGAGTTATAACTCACAAAATAAAAGTGTTCAGGTCAATGTTGATATGAAGATACAATTTAATGGTTACATTTTTTAATAGCACGATTGTTGGAAAATATGATACAAGATGTCAAATATCACTTCTGTAATAACCTCAGATTATAAATTTTTCCCAGGCATTAATTTAACATCTTCAACTCTGTGTCATTATTTTGGTAAAATGACAACTCATTATTATATTTTCTAGTAAAAATTTAAAACTCTTCATTATTGTATTATATATTATATTTATATTGGAATGTATAAACAAAATGCAAAAATGAATAACTCAAATATCAAATCTAAAACGTATTCTGTGCGTCTTTGAACATTCTTTGTAACCAATAAAGTTAAAAGTTTCCCAAAATTGTAGAACTATTAAACAACTACTAATGAAATGTAACTATAAATTGCATTAATTTAATTTTATTTGTAATTTAAAAGCTATCAGAAAATTATAGAAAAACATGGTGTGATTATTCTTACAAGAACAGCAAATTAAGAAGCCCATTAAAAGGTTTTTTCTGTTGGGCCCGAAATCAAACTAAATTGCTCAATTATATTTGTTATATTATACTTTAATAACATATCAACTTTTACTCTGATTATTAAATGCCCACATAAAACTTTTAATATATGAATATCTAAAACTACTGTAAATATTACAAATGTTGTTTTCTTTGTAAATAGTACAAACATTATTTTGCTTTTATTATAAAGTACTCAACAGTTACAGGTTTTAAATCTTCCTTATCATGTTTTTAAAATAAATTTCTACTTTACTGTAATTTTTTAAAGGACATAGTAATTTATTTTCAACTCATGTCATTTTGTGGCATATTTTCTTCTCAGCACGTATGGAATTATACCTAGGGTTTCTATTTGCATATAAATAAGTTTATAGTATTTTTTTAAAAAGCACTAGAACTTTTCAAATTAAATTGAATATAATGGTGTGATTTTCTTTCAAGTCCTCAAAATAAGGCTGTTTGACGTAAAATGTTGCGTGTTTTATTGTATTACATAGCTGACAAATTCAGGAACTTTCTGATGTGAACAGGTGGTTAAATATAATTTATCCATCTAAGAGGGAATACACATGTCACATACCTTTTTAAAAAAGTTTTCATTTGTATTATGGTTTTTACTAGTATTCTTTATGCATCTAATTTTTAAAAATCTTCCCCTAGAGTCATAGTTAAGATTTACAGAAAAGTTCTCTCTGTATTCAATGTATAATTCCTTTAGCTCAGTCACATCTAATTATCTTTGGACTTTTGTATTTGAACAAGTATGCAATATGATCCAGGGATTGAAGTGGGAGAATGTATTGTGAACAAACATGAAACTTCAGAAAAATAGTACCTACAGAAGCATAGGGAACTTGACAAACGTATATGAATGAACGTAGAAAGAAGTAAAAAAAAAATGACGTTTAAAATCATTGGGTTTGGAGTCAGCTATACTTGGTTTGAAATCACAGCTCTCCCATTCGGAGAATCTCATGAGCTAAGGTGAATGTCTTAACCTCTTTAAAGTTTATCTTTCCTACTTGAAATAATAATTATTTAAAAAATTGTCATAAATAATAAATGAGATAAAGTATATAAGCATATAAAGATTTGCTTCCTTTATGCAACAAATACTTATTGAATGCCTGTTTAAATACTCTTCCTAGTGCTAAAGATATTGAAGAAGCAAGACACACATAGTTTTTACTCTCATTGAAATTAGCTATTGTGAAAATTTTAACATAGACAACAGGACAAGATGATTTTGAAATTGACTGCAATCTAACCTTTAAGAAACAGATCATTTCAATATGGTTTAACACATTGTAGGCTACAGAACCTTAATTATTAGAACTAATACAAATATAAGAAATAAAATTAGAGATAAATTTAACGTATTTCTATAGATGTATAACTTTAAACAAATTATTATCAAAAAGAATTTACTGTTTATAAAGTATTATGTGTATAACAATTAAAACTTTGTTTTAGGAAGTTAAAGACAAGTTAGATAAAAAACTATTTTTTTCATATTTTATTAATACGTATTCCACATATTTTATTAATACATGGGTTTTTTTTTTGTTTTTTTTTTTTTCTGAGACAGAGTCTTGCTCTGTTACCCATACTGGAGTGCTGGAGTGTATTCATGACTGACTGTAGCTCTGAACTCCTGGGCTTAAGAACAGTGGCAGTTCTTGTAAAAGGACTAATGGAAATAAAAATCATAAATCCAAAGAGAACACAGATTGGACAATGTACCTTCTACATCTAATTCAGCTCTGTTGCTGCTGATGAAGATGTTATTTACCATATCCAGTAAGATGAGTAAGTGCTCAAACTATTGAGGACTTTATTTATGTTTTCATTTGTAGAAATAAAGCCTTCAATTTCAAGATAATTTTAAATAGTCTTTCTGAAGAAATCCTTTGGAGGTCATGTTCAGTCTGTTACTTTTTGTTTTGGGTGGTTCTACTTTAATAAATAAGGGCCTTTTTATTTATTAATAAATAAGGGCTCTCAATTATGAAAAAAATGCCTTTTTTAAAAAAATTTTTTTAAAGAAACAGGGTCTCACTATGTTGGTCAGGCTGGTCTCAACCTCCTGGGCTCAAGCTGTCCTCCTCCTTCAGCCTCTCAAAGTGCTGAGATTACAGGCTTGATACGATTCTTAAGTCAACAAGCCAAAAAGAAACAAGTATATTAAAATATTTGGAAATTACATTTGGAAAAATTCATCATCTGAACAAAAAAATACCAACAAAATTAAAGCCCAAACATTCTCTAAATAGAAAAGAAATAGAATTAAATGATGAAAGTAAAACATACAGCAGCAAATACTAAAATAAATTTTGCAACTGCAATTTTTAAATTTACTTATTTATATATTGTTTTTGTAAAAAATCAAGAGTAAGATATGAATGACTTAATTTCTTGTCAGATTGTTACAAATTTAACATATACCTTAGAATGTAGTTTTAAGTATACCTCAAGGCCAAATTAGATAAATGCCGTAATGTTACATATGGAAGCCTAATATCTATGGCTCTGCTTTTAATTCTTGTGCTCATCAACATTTTTTTTTTAAAGTTAAAATTCTTAATTCTGTTGAGAATATGAGGAAAGTGTCCTCTTACATATCTGATAGAACTGTGACTTGTCACAGCATTTACCATAATAAATCCTTTGTTATTGACCAAAATTAAAGTAAAACTTACCATTAAATAAGGAATCCAAATGTTTTGACTATTCTGAAAAAAAAAAAAGAGCACAAGTAAGTAACAATATATATACAGAGTTAGTTAATATAATACTTTTATATGATGAGAGAAAATACATTAAATAAGCTGTGTGACTGTCAATGATACTTTTAAAAATTATAATTTAAGTTCTGGCGTACATATGCAGAATGTGCAGGTTTGTTACATAGGTATATACATGCCTTGGGTTTGCTACATCCATCCCCCCATTATCTACATTAGGTATTTCTCCTGATGTTATCCCTCCCCAATCCCCCGACCCCCAGCTATCTCTCCACTAGACCCCAACCCCCAACAGGCCTGAGTATGTTATATTCTCTCCCTGTGTCTGTGTGTTCTCATTGTTCAACACCTACTTATGAGTAAGAACATGCTGTGTTTGGTTTTCTGTTCTTTTTTCAGTTTGCTGAGAATGATGGTTTCCAGCTTCATCCATGTCCCTGCAAAGGACATGAACTCATCCTTTTTTATGGCTGCATAGCATTCCATGGTGTATATGTCCACATTTTCCTTATCCAGTCTATCTTTGATGGGCATTTGGGTTGGTTCCAAGTCTTTCCTGTTGTAAACAGTGCCACAATAAACATACGTGTGCATGTGTCTTTATAGTAGAATTTTTAATAATGATTGAGGAATCGCCACATTCTCTTCCACATTGGTTGAATTAATTTACATTCCCACCAACAGTGTAAAAGTGTTCCTATTTCTCCACATCTTCTCCAGCGTCTGTTGTCTCCTGATTTTTTTAAAGATTGCCATTCTAACTGGCGTGAGATGGTATCTCATCGTGGTTTTGATTTGCTTTTCTCTAATGACCAGTGATATTGAGCTTTTTTTTTTCATATGTTTGTTGGCTGCATAAATGTCTTCTTTTGAAAACTGTCTGTACATATCCTTCACCCATTTTTTGATGTGGTTGTGTTTTTTTTTTTCATGTAAACTTGTTTTTGTTCTTTGTAGATTTTAGTTATTAGCCCTTTGTCAGATAAGTAGTTTTCAAAATATTTTCCCATTCTGTTGGTTGCAGGTTCACTCTATTGATAGTTTCTTTTGCTGTGCAGAAGCTTTTAAGTTTAATTAGATCCCATTTGTCTATTCTGGCTTTTGTTGCCATTGCTTTTGGTGTTTCAATCATGAAGTCCTCGCCTATGCCTATGTTCTGAATGGTATTGCCTAGGTTTTCTTCTAGGGCTTTTAATGGTTAGGTTTTATGTTTAAATTTTTAAGCCATCTGGAGTTAATTTTGTGTAAGTTGTAAGGAAGGGGTCCATGTTCAGCTTTCTGCATATAGCTAGCCAGTTTTTCCGACACCATTTATTAAATAGGGAACCTTTCCCCATTGCTTGTTTTTTGTCAGGTTTGTCAAAGATCAGATGGTTGTAGATGTGTGGCATTACTTCTGAGGGCTCTATTCTGTTCCATTGGTCTGTATCTCTGTTTTGGTACCAGTACCATGCTGTTTCAATTACAGTAGCCTTGTAGTATAGTTTGAAGTCAGGTAGTGTGATGCCTCCAGCTTTGTTTTTATTTTTATTTTTTTTTTTTTGCTTAGGATTGTCTTGTCTATGTGGGCTATTTTTTGGTTCCATATGAAGTTTAAGGAAGTTTTTTACAATTCTGTGAAAAATGTCAGTGGTAGCTTGATGGAGATAGCATTGAATCTATAAATTACTTTGGGCAGTATGGCCATTTTCACAATATTGATTCTTCCTAACCATGAGTACGGAATGTTTTTCCATCTGTTTGTGTTCTCTCCTATTTCCTTGAGCAGTGGTTTGTAGTTCTCCTTGAAGAAGTCCTTCACATCCCTTATTAGTTGTATTCCTAGGTATTTTATTCTCTTTGCAGCAATTGTGAATGGGAGTTCACTCATGATTTGGCTCTCTGTCTGTTATTGGTGTATAGGAATGCTTGTGATTTTTGTACACTGATTGTGTATCCTGAGACTTTGCTAAAGCTTAAGGAGATGTTGGGCTGATGATGGGGTCTTCTAGAAATACAACCATGTCATCTGCAAATAGAGACAATTTGGCTTCCTCTTTTCCTAATTGAATACCCTTTATTGCTTTCTCTTGCTTGATGGCCCTGGCCAGAACTTCCAATACTATGCTGAATAGGAGTGGTGAGAGAGGGCATCCTTGTCTTATGCCAGTTTTCAAAGGGAATGCTTCCGGTTTTTACCCATTCAGTATGATACTGGCTGTAGGTTTGTCATAAATGCCTTTTATTATTTTGAGATACATTCCATCAATACCTAGTGTATTAAGAGTTTTTAGCATAAAGTGCTGTTGAAGTTTGTTGAAGGCCTTCTCTACATCTGTTGAGATAATCATGTGGTTTTTGTCTTTGGTTCTGTTTATGTGATGGATTATGTATATAGATTTGCATATGTTGAACCAGCCTTGCATCCCTGGGATGAAGCCAACTTGATCATGATGGATAAGCTTTTTGATGTGCTGTTGGATTCCGTTTGCCAGTATTTTATTGAAGATTTTTGCATCAATATTCATCACGTATATTGGCCTGAAGTTTTCTTTTTTTGTTAAGCCTCTGATGGGTTTTGGTATCAGGATGACGTTGGTTTCATAAAATGAGTTAGGGAGGATTCCCTCTTTTTGTATTGTTTGGAATAGTTTCAGAAGGAATAGTACCATCTCCTCTTTGTACCTCTGGTAGAATTCGGCTGTGAACCCATCTGGTCCTGGACTTTTTTTGGTTGATAGGCTATCAATTGCTGCCTCAACTTCAGCCCTTGTGTTTGGTCTATTCAGGGATTCAACTTCTTCTTGGTTTAGTCTTGGGAGGGGGTAAGTGTCCAGGAATTCATTCATTTCTTCTAGATTTACTGGTTTATGTGCATAGAGTTATTTGTAATAATCTCTGATGGTTGTCTGTATTTCTGTGGACTTGGTGGTGATATCCCCTTTATCATTCTTTATTGCATCTATTCAACTCTTCTCTCTTTTTGTTTTTATTAGTCTGGCTATTGGTCTGTCTATTTTGTTGATCTTTTCTAAAAACTAGCTCCTGGATTCATTGATTTTTTGAAGGGTTTTTGTGTCTCGATCTCCTTCAGTTTTGCTCTGATTTTAGTTATTTCTTGTCTTCTGCTAGCTTTTGAGTTTAATCTTGCTCCTCTAGTTTTTTTAAATTATGATGTTAGGGTGTTGTAATTTTGATTTTTCTTCACTTCTCATGTGGGCACTTAGTGCTATAGATTTCCCTCTAGAGACTGCTTTAAATGTTTCCCAGAGATTCTGGTACATTGTGTCTTCATTCTCATTTGTTTTGAAGAACATCTTCATTTCTGCCTTCATTTCATTATTTATCCAGTGGTCACTCAGGGGCAGGTTGTTCAGTTTCCACGTAGTTGTGCAGTTTTGGGTGAGTTTCTTTTTTTTTTAAATTTTTATTGTATTTTAGGTTTTGGGGTACATGTGAAGAACATGCAAGATTGTTGCATAGGTACACAAGTGGCAGTGTGATTTGCTGCTTTCCTCCCCTTCACCTATATCAAGCATTTCTTCCCATGCTATCTCTCCCCACCTCCCCACCTCCCACTGTCCCTCCCCTATTTCCCTCCCAACAGACACCTGTGTGTAGTGCTCCCCTCCCTATGTCCATGTGTTCTTATTGTTCATCACCCACCTATGAGTGAGAACATGTGGTGTTTGATTTAATCCTGAGTTCTAATTTGATTGCACTGTGGTCTGAGAGACTGTTTGTTATGATTTCCATTCTTTTGCATTTGCTGAGGAGTGATGTACTTCCAATTATGTGGTTGATATTAGAGTAAGTGTGATGTGGTGGTGAGAAGAATGTATATTCTGTGGCTTTGGGGTTGAGAGTTCTGTAAATGTCTATCAGGTCCACTTGGTCCAGATCTGAGTTCAAGTCCTGGATATCCTTGTTAATGTTCTGTCTCGTTGATCTGTCTAATATTGACAGTGGAGTGTTAAAGTCTCCCACTATTATTGTGTGGGAATCTAAGTCTCTTTGTAGTTCATTAAGAATTTGCTTTATGTATCTGAGTGCTGCTGTATTGGGTGCATATATATTTAATAGTTAGCTGTTTTTGTTGCATTGATTGAGCCCTTTACCATTATGTAATGATCCTCTTTGTCTCTTTTGATCTTTGTTGCTTTAAAATCTGTTTTATCAGAGACTAGAATTGCAGCCTTGCTTTTTTTTTGTTCTCCATTTTCTTGGTAAATATTCCTCCATCCCTTTGTTTTAAGCCTATGTGTGGCTTTGGATGTGAGGTGGATTTCCTGAATACAGCATTTTTTTTCTTCATTTCCACCCTGGTGAATCTGACAATTATGTGCCTGGGGTCGAGGAGTATCTTTGCAGTGTTTTCTGTATTTCCTGAATTTGAATATTGGCCTGCCTTGCTAGGTTGGGGAAGTTCTCCTGGATAATATCCTGAAGAGTGTTTTTCAACTTGGTTCCATTCTCCCCATCACATTGAGGTATACCTATCAAACGTAGATTTGGTCTTTTCACAGAATCCCATATTTCTTGGAGGCTTTGTTCATTTCTTTTCACTCTTTTTTCTCTAATCTTGCTTTCTTGCTTCATTTCATCTTCAATCTCTGATATCCTTTCTTCCATTTGATTGATTTGGCTATTGAAACTTGTGTATCCTTCACGAATTTCTTCTGTTGTGTTTTTCAGCTCCATCAAGTCGTTTATGTTCTTCTCTTCGCTGCTTATTCTAGTTAGCATTTGTCTAACCTTTTTTCAAGGTTCTTAGTTTCATCACATTGGGTTAGAACATGCTCCTTTAGCTGGGAGATGTTTGCTATTACCCACCTTCTGAAGCCTGCTTCTGTCATTTCATCAAACTCATTCTTTATCCAGCTTTGTTCCCTTGCCAGTGAGGAATTGTGATCCCTTCAAGGAGAAGAGGCGTTCTTGTTTTTGGTGATTTTAGCCTTTTCACGCTGATTTCTTCCCATCTTCATGGATTTGTCTACTTTTGGTCTTTGACGTTGGTGTCTTTTGGATGGGATCTCTGAGTGGACAACCTTTCTGTTGACGTTGAAGCTATTTCTTTCTGTTTTTTTAGTTTTCCTTTTAACAGTCAGGCCCTTCTGCTATAGGACTGCTGGAGGTCCACTCCAGACCCTTTGCCTGGGAATCACCCACAGGGGCTGCAAAACAGCTAAGATTGCTGCCTATTCCTTCCTCTGGTAGCTTCATCCCAGAAGGGTATCTGCCATATGTCAGCCAGAACTCTCCTGTATGAGGTGTCTCTTAGGATAGTTGGGGGTTAGGGTGCCACTTGAGCAGGCATTCTGTCCCTTTTCAGAGCTCAAGTGCTGTGCTGGGAGATCTGTTGCTCCTTTCAGAGCTGCTGGGCAGGGATGTTTAAGTTTGCTGAAGTGGAACCCACAACCACCCCTTTTCCTGGGTTCTCTGTCCCAGGAAGGTGGGGGCTTTCTTTATAAGTCCCTGACTGGCTGCTGCCTTTTTTCAGAAATACCCTGCCCAGCAAGAAGGGAGTCTAGTCACAGGCTCTACTCAGTTGCTGTGTTAACTTCCCAGCACTTTGTTTACACAGGGAGTTTAGAACTGCCTACCAGAGCCTCAATAATGGCAGATGCCCCACCCCCTACTGAGCTCGAACCTCTCAGGTCAAGTTCAGACTGCTGGGCTGGCTGCAAGAATTTCCCCAAGATGGCCGAATAGGAATAGCTCCAGTTCACAGATCCCAGCGAGAGCAACACAGAAGGTGAATGATTGCCACATTTCCAACCAAGGTAACAGGTTCATCTCACTGGGGCTGATTAGACAGTGGGTGTAGACCAAGGAGGGCAAACCAAAGCAGAGTGGGGCGTCATCTCACCCGGGAAGTGCAAGGGGCTGGAGAACTTCCTCTCCTAGCCAAGGGAATCCACTAGGGACTTTTCTGGACACTCCAGCACTCTGATTCAGACACTGCGCTTTCCCCATGGTCCTGACAACCTGCAGATCAGGAGATTCCCTCTGGTGCCTACAACACCAGCACCCCAGGTTTCCAGCACAAAACTGGGTGGCTGCTTTAGCTGCAGCAGTTTTTCTTTTCCTCATACCCAAGTGGCACCTGGAACACCAGTGGGACAGAACCACTCATTCCCCTGAAAAAAAGGGGGCTGAAGCCAGGGAGCCAAGTGATCTGGCTCAGCAGTTCCCACCCACACGAAGACCAGCAAGCTAAGATCCTTTGGCTTGAAATTCTCAATAATACTTTTTAAAGAATCTTCTGTTTCTCCTCTGTCATGACATGTCTTGAAGCCAAAACAAATAAACACAACAAGTGAAAAATTAACTAAGATAAATGTATATTAGGTAACCTATATAAATTTCCATTATGTGTGATTAAATAGAAATGCAAGGAAGTTTCCTGTAATGATGACTGATTATAATTTGATGTTAGTTTTGATCCATATGGAAATCAATTTGCCAAATTGTTCACTTTGTGTTTATAACAGATTCATGTGTTTAATCTGTATGTATAAATGTATATCCTCATTTATTTATCTTTAATTTATTAGACAAACATATCTGAAGAGCTTCCTCTGTGCTATGCACTGTTGTAGCTTTTGATATAAAGAAAAAAAAGAAAAATCCCTGCCTTCATGGCTTTAGTTAGATGGTGATGGGTATTAGGGAGGAAAAGAAGGCAAGATAGTCATATAGAGTGGAGGATGGTATGCAGTATTATGTAGTCAGTGCCAACACTTTGATGCAACAATATGTGTCTTCCATCTCTGGTTCTTTTTCTCAAGTTTTTGCAGCAGTAATACTTCTACATCTGCAACCTCATTTGCTCATATTTTTGGAATAGAATTTTCTATAGGGCATTTCTCAAAACAACTTGCCTATTTAATGATTTGTTATCAATCTCAATGCTCAGCCAGGAAACTTTCCCATGAGCATTTTCTTTTTTGTATGTATGTGTTACAAGGTCAAAGTCTGACAGTCTCTGCATAGTTATAATATGCCAAAATGTGTTTCTTATTTTTTTTTTGTTTTCAAGATGAGTTCTCTTATACACAAGGCATCATTCTGATTGAAAACTTTTTCACGTAGAATTTCTATGACTTTTTAAATATTTCATGTAAATTAAGGAGATTGCACAGGCTGAAGGCTTTCCATCTTCATTATATCAATGGGCTTTTTCCTCACTATTTTCTGTGACCAGTGTGAAAAGTGCACTTCCTATGGGCAATGGTTATGTTATCTGTGAAGCACCAGGTCATTAGTTTTTAGCAATGACACAGGAAAATACCTTAAAAAAAAAGGAAAATCTTTACTCAGCTACGGTTGCATGACAAACTATACAATAAAACCTAGTGGATTAAAGCAATAGTTTTAATTTGCTCACAGTTTGTGGATGAGGAACTTAGGAGGTGCTAATCTGAGTGGCTCACTTCTGTTGTCCATGATGTCAATTAAGGCGTCTCAGTGCCTGGAGGATCTACTTTCAAGGCTCACTCAAGGGTCTGGCACATTGATTCTAACTTTGTACTGAGGTATTAGGCAGGGATACCAGCTGAAACATCTGCCAACAGTTTTGGTTCTTCTTGATGTGGACCTCTATTTCTTTCCACATTTTACCATGAGAATTCCAAGTACCTGCTAATCTTTTTTGCCTAGCCTCAGAAATCCCAAAAAGACCCTACAGTCACATTCCTTCTTTTAAGTAAGTTACAAATGTCAGTCTAGGCTTGAGGGAAAATCTCACCTGTCTTATTGGGAGGAGTACTAAAAAGTTTAAGCCATCTTTAATTCACTACAAAAAAACTTGTTCTGTCTCTATTTTATAACATTTACCTGCATTCTAAAGTAGGCTTTCCTATCTGGTATAAATTTAGTTTAGAACTGTCAATAATATCCTATGCCTAAATCTAGAAAATATCAATTGTGTATACTAAGTCTATTTAAGAATAACAATTTTTAAGCAACAAAACATGTGAAAGACTGTTTCCTGTTATTATATTAATAAGAATCATAATTTTTAATAAAAGGAAAATTTTCTATACTTTTTATGTGCTTTAGCTCATTTAACAATTCAGACAACTCTGTGTGCAAGTTAGTAGTATCTAGAGTTTCAAGATGAAAAGTGAGACATAGAAATGCTATTAGTCATTTTGCATTGCTATAAAAAATACCTAAGGCTGGGTAATTTATAATAAAGGAGTTATATATGGCTCACAGTTCTGCAGATTGTACAAGGAGTATGCTGCCAACACCTGCTCAGCTTCTCGTGAGGTTTCAGGAATCTTATAATCATGGCACAAGACAAAGAGGGAGAAGGCATGTCACATGGTGATAGAAGGAGCAAGAGAGAGTTAGGCGAAGGGCCACATTCTTTTAAATAACTGGATCTCATGTGAACTCACAGTGAGATGTCACTCATTACTACCAGGAGGGTAGCAAGCTGCCATTCATGAGGAATCTGCCCCCGTGACCCAAATACCTTCTAACAACCCCACCTTCAACACTGTGGATTACATGTCAACATAGAAAGTGTCAGGTCTAAGTTACAGAAACAGGAAGTTTGCTTCTATAAACTAAATATTTAACATCCTATTTCTTTTTAAAAAAATTTAAAGAAAGCACCATGCTTTAAAGAAATCTGTCTTTAGGTGTACCTTGAAATCTCATTTCAAAATTCTGTGTCTTTCCCTTCAAGTAAATACCTAATTTAGGATTAAATCTAGCTATTGCTTGAGAAGATATCACTTGTGTTTATTTTATATTTATTCTACTAACTATAAACTAATTGTAACAATGCACATATCTCAGTAAGCTAAAGAAACAAGTCTGCATTTCTTTGTAAGATACAACCTGAAAGTATTTTTCTCCTAACAGTTTTACCAGGATTACCAAGCTATTATTTTGGCATTAAAACTATTGAATGTCAGTAAAAAGATACATGAGTTTGCAATATTTTCAGTCATCTCATTTTATAAAAACTTTTCCACAAAGACTGAGAATTGTTGCTGTGTTGAGAACACTATAAAATATTTTCATTAACATTAAAATAAATTTATTTATATATTTAAGAAACATAGGATGTATTATTTACTATTGGTACATAGGATGCATTATTTACTATTAGAAAAAGGAGATAAGACAGACACAAATTAAGAATACAAAGCAGTTTATTAAAAATATATATAGGAGTGGGTCAAATACATTTTCAACTACTACCATCATAAGAATTTGAATCAATAGATATTATTTAATTGAATAAAGATAAAATAAAATAGCATTAAGCATTATAAAATTTTTCATAACTACTTAATTCTTAGTTACTATTTTACTTAGAATGAAATTTTATTGTTTCATAATGCTTGGAACAAATTTAAAATAATTTGATTTCTACTGTGAAACACATTTCGGAGAAATATCTTAGAAGCAAATAAAAGCACAAAATGTGTTGTAGAATGAAAAGGGTGGAATGATGTGCTGGAGAATGACATTCTCATAGTGAGAAGTTTGAACAGATTTCTTAGCTGTATGTCATGTTAGGAAAACAGGAAGGATGCTTGCACATAAGAATATTGGTGATTTGAATGTAGGAGGTATGTTGTTTATATAGCATATGGAGTTTAGAGTATTTTATTCTATGAATGCCAAACTGGTTTTAATGTCTATAGCTCCTAGGTTGCTAAGCTTAACATATGCATCTAGGCAGTCTCTAGTGTTTTGCAAGTGCAAAGAAATTTTCTTCAGCTGACAGAGACATATATATATGTATATATATATATATGTGTGTGTGTGTGTGTGTGTGTATCTATATATATAGTAAGTTTTTGATTCTAAAAGTAAGAAAAATTGCAATATTATTTTTTCCTTATGTTGCAGATAACACAGGATAAACTGTTTTGATCCTGTTTAAATTATGGGGTTTATTAAACAAAAAATTGATCACGTTGCAACAGAAGCTTAGATATTTAAAGCATGATTCAATTTGTGAATTTTCTGGAGCAATACATATTACTGCCTTGTACTGCATGTTGTGATACTTGAAGTTTTGGTTCACAAATAAGACATTATAAAACTCGTAATATTATTTGCTATGACAAATTTAATACCCTCAAGAATAAATAAAACATAGCCCAGAAGCAAAGAGGGGGTGAGTTAATGAGTTAGCTTGGATATTCTTCTGGCAATGATGAACTGGCTTATCCAGACTGTTTCTGCCTTGTCAAAGTGAGTCATCGAGGTAGAATATCTCTATCTGATTATGATAATTATGTATTGCTCTATCTCTGGCTTGTTCTGCCTGCCTTGGCTCAGAAAGCAAACCATACTACTAGCATGACATAATGTGTAATTAACTATGCTATTCATTGGGTGAGTTATGTGGCAATAGACTATAATGTATGGATTTTTTATTATGTCTTTTTTATTATATTAATGTTTGTTTTCATCATCTTTTATAATTTTTACAAAACTCTATAATATAGCTTTTCACTTTAAAGATGAGAACATGAAAGCTTATAGCTTCATGTTCTTCATAAACCCAGGATTTAAACATTGGTCTACTTGGTTCTATCTAACACCTATTTTTAACTCCCCTATCATAGCACTTATAGATGGCAATTCTTTTTTCCAAGAAAAACATATCTCCAGATGAGCTGAGAAGCTAGAGAACTCTAATTAGAGCTTACCATTTTATTTCCCTGTGATTCATTAAAGACAATTTCTTTGGCTGTTTAGAAAAAATTTATTAGCTCAACTTTGAAAAATATGCATGAAAGACAATGAGGTGATAAAAGTAATCTGGATAATACTTATACCATAAGAAAGAACCAAAAAGTGAGAGAAAGGAAAAAGGAAATTTATATGTAGTGGCTTGAATATAGTGCCTTCCCAAAATTCTTGTCTACCTAGAAGCTCAGAATATGACCTTATTTGAAAATATGGTATTTACTAATGGCACTAGTTAAGGATCTCAAGATGAAGTCATCCTTGATTTATCCTGGATGAAATAATCCTCAGCCTGAAATCAAATGACTGGTATCATTATAAGAGAAAGGAGAAGATTTGTGCATAGGGAACAGGGAAGAAGATTATGTGAAGAGAGGGGCAGAGATTGGAGTTCTGCTGCCACAAACTAAGGAATGGCGGGAACACCAGGTAGACTCTACCCTAAAGGTTTTGGAGAGAGCATGTTCCTGCTGACAGCTTTATTTTAGAACTCTGGCCTCCAGAGCTGTCAGAAAATGAATTTCATTGGTTTTAACCCACCTACTTTGTGGTAATTTATTATCATAGCCTGAGGAAACCAATACATCATATAAATTATTTTATTCCATACAAATTGGGGATTGTTTCAGGTACGAGAAGTGAAAAAGAATAGCCTCCTATTTATAAAATAAGAGAAAAGTGCTGCATTTTATGAAATCATAAAGAGTAGGTTGTTTTTAATAAGCAAATAAAAGTAGGTTATGTGTTTGAATAAAGTGCCTACACACACACAGCTCTCAACATATCACAACTTGATGATGTTTGAAAGTTTAACATTGATTTAACAAGCACAACAGATACAATACTGATGCGCATTTATTACTAAGGTGTTCCTTAGATAGGCTCAGTCTTGCTTTAGGATGATGTCTCTAGATAGAGAGATAAATTTCAAAGGGCATACCCCACATAATTATAGTAACAAACTTCTCTACTGCCAATATATTCCTAGATGTCTGTATGCACACACACACACATACACACACACATGTATGATAGATGGATCTTGACTGGGTCAAGTTTTTTTATTTGTACAGGTTAGATCTTATTTAATCAATAACCTAATTGGCTTTTAGTCTGCTTGTTCTATCAGCTATTGGATGAAATGGGTTAAAGGCTTCTTTTGTGACTGTGGATTTGTCCATTTCTTCTTTTAGTTCTGCTAATTTTTCTTTACATATTGTGAACTATGGTATCGTACACATACAAGGTTAAGATTGTGATAGTCCCCTAAATGTTTAACTGCTTCATTCTTATGAAATGTTTCTCTATCTCAATTAATTTTTATTGCTTTAGAGATTCATTGTTTGGCTAACATTAAAATACAGTTGACCTTTGAGTAACATGGAGGTTAGGAGTCCTGGCAATCCATACAGTTGAAAATGCATATATAACTTTTGACTCCCCCAAAACTTAACTACTAATAGTCTACCAATGACTAGAAGCCTTATGAATAACATAATTGATTAATATATACATTTTTATATGTAATAAGTGTTATATATTGTACTTTTTAAAACAAACCGTAAGCTAGAGAAAAAAGTATTATCAAGAAAATAGTAAGGAAGCAAAAATATATTTAATATTAAAATATATTTAGTATTTTTAAGTGGAAGGGAATATCATAAAGGTCTTCATCCTTGTTGCCTTCACATTAAGTAGGCTGAGGAGGAGAAAGAACAGTAGGGGCTAGTTTTGGTGTCTCAGGGTGGGCAGAGGGAGAAGAGGGGCAGGAAGGTAGAGAAGATAGAAGAGGAGCAGGAAATGCAGGCACACGTGGTATAACTTTACAGAAATGCATGGTCATTTCTGTCTGACTTTTAGCTTTTTTATTGTTTCAAAAATGTTTCTTTAGGGTACCAACAGTTCTTTCACTATTTGACTTTAGTTTCAGTGCCCATATTGTAGAAGAATTCATGTCACAAAAGAAGTCAAAAGCAGTCTTGAATAATTAGAACCATGCTGCAGATTGCATGATGTCAAATTTTCTTGACTGACTGTGTTATAAATCTTGTGAAGTCATGTACAACATCTAGATACAGTTTTCTCCAGAAGGAATTTACTGTTTTAGGAATTCATTGTTTAGGAATTTACTAAAGATTTCATGGCTTTTTATGTAATGATAGCATTTCAATGATACAATCCTTTCAGACTTGCATGATGTTCTTTTTACTGGGGTTCTCTTCTATAGCATTTATAATTATTTCCAAGGAGAACCTTGTGTAATGAGCCCTAAGGGTCCTTAGGGTCCCTTGGTCTAGAGACCAAATTATAGACATTGTATTTGGGGCAAGTAGATTACTTCAGTGCCTTCAGTGTTAAACTTGTGGGGTTCTGGATGACCAAGGGAATTGCGCAATATCAAAATAACTTCAAAATGCAGTTCCTTGTTGGTAAAATACTTCTTGACTTCAGAGACAAAGCATCAGTGGAAACAATACAGAAAAAGAATTTTCATTGACCAGACTTTCTTGTTGTACAACCAAAAGACTGACTGCTGGTGATTATTTTTTCAAGAATCAGGGATTAGTAGCTTTAGATAAGGACAGTCTTGATTATAAACTCCACTGAGTTTGCACAACACAATAGGGTTAGCTTATCATTTCCTGCCTTATCCTTTGCTCACTTTTTTTCCCTACTAATAAATGTTCATTTTGGCGTTTCTCCCCACCACAATATTGCACTTTTGTCTGCTTTGAAAATGTGTTCATGCAAATATCCTTTCTCTTCAATGATCTTCTTAATGACATCTGGGAACTCATCCACTGTCTCTTGATCAGCAGAAGCTACTTCCTCTGTTATCTTGTCACATTTCAAGACAAACATCTTGCTGAAATTATCAAGCCATCCTTTGCTGGCATTAAATACTCTAGCTTTCAATCCTTCTCCTTCTGCTTTAAAAGGTCATATAATGATTGTGTTTTCCCTGAATTATATATATATTAGGTATGCCTTTCTTATAGCAATCCTGCACCCACATAAAAACTGAATTTTCAGTATGACTTAAAAAGGTATTTCACAAAAAGTGCAAGGATTGGCATAGCTGCAGCAATGGCTTCTTGGAAGCTTGCCTGCCTGCCTGCCTGTCTTCCTTCCTTCCTTCCTTGTCTTTCTTTCTTTCTTTCTTTCTTTCTTTCTTTCTTTCTTTCTTTCTTTCTTTCTTTCTTTCTTTCTTTCTTCTTTCTTTCTTCTTTCTTTCTTTCTTTCTTTCTTTCTTTCTTTCTTTCTTTCTTTCTTTCTTTCTTCTTTCTTTCTTTCTTTCTTTCTTTTTCTTTCTCTTTCTTTCTTTTTTCTTTTTCTTTCTTTCTTTCTTCTTTCATGTCATTATACTGAATTCATTTATCTTAAAATGGTGGGCAACAGCAGCTGTAGACCTCAATCCAAGGCACATATCAAACAATTCATCTCTTTCTTGTGATGACATGACTTTTCTCTGTTTCTTGGAAGAGCTTCCAGCATCACTAGTGGCACTTAGCAGAGGTACCATTGGGTTATTTAAGGCTTATGGTATTGCATTAAACACCATAAAAGAAAAAAAAAGAGAAACATGAGGGATCACCCTTTAACTGCAATATGC
Organism: Cacajao melanocephalus; assembly: GCA_963573385.1. NCBI lineage: Eukaryota > Metazoa > Chordata > Mammalia > Primates > Pitheciidae > Cacajao > Cacajao melanocephalus. The sequence continues at coordinate 47,962 of CAUYLG010024928.1, forward strand.
AATTTACTGAATAGAGAATTGCTCATGTGCAGATGATTAAGTTTACATGACATTTTAGTATATACTTGTAACGTTTGAATTCACCACCATAGCAACAGAAAGTGGCTATGAAATTATTACAGTAGCATACTATGTACTACAGTTGATTATATACAGTCATGATTTAATAATGCATTTTTACATTTGTTTGCACTTCTCTCCACTGCTAGTGGTCCCGTAAATACATGCACAAAGTAAGTTTTGATAATTTTCAACTTTTCATAATAAATTTCTGTATATTTTATGGTAGTAAATAATAAAATAGCCTAGTACCTACATACATTTTATGCATTCATTACATATCTAACTTTTTCTTATTTTATTTTATTTTATTGCTATTTCTAGGCTATATGGTTAGTGTATGAGTTTTTTCAAATTGTTGCAAATCTTCAGAAAATTTTCCAATATATTTATTGGAAAACATCTATGTACAAGCAGACCCACACATCTCAAGTCTGTGTTCTTCAAAGGCCTATAATAGTTACATTGCTTTTTTGGCTAGTTTTTAAACTATTTTTTTTTCAACTTTTATTGAACTTTCTGTTTTCTTATATTTAAGAAGTATCTCATGTAAGCTTTATAAACTTGCTTAATCTATTTTTAAATACAGCCTGAAAATACTTTTATTATCTTATGTTTATATCCTTGTCCTAACTTGGTAATTATCCTCTTTTATTTTTCATTGCTGACTATAGAGATTACAATAAATTCCTTGAGATAGCTCAATATAATAAATTATTATTTTTACTTCCTATCCTATTATAATAGCATCTTAGAACACTTAAAATTGATAACTCTATTGTACTCTTTGAATTACTTTTGAAATGCATTGTACTTCAAGAAATATTTAAAATGTCTATGACATGATTTTTTTCAGTTTTATTAAATTATTATGTGTATACATTTACACACATGTAAGCACTTTCTCTTCACTATTTCTTGCACTTTTCTAGGACAACTTTCATTCTTCTTGAGGGGCTACTATGTATTTTTCTATTGTCAACATGTTTGAAGATTCTTTTTAAAATTATGTTCTAAAATGTATGCTTAATTTATGTTCATTTAAAAGAAATTTTCACTGGTTATAAAAATATAGATTGAAATGGGGGTTTTCCCAGCAATTTAAATAAGTCGTTCTATATTAAGGTCAGCGCAATAATTACTGAGAAATTTTTTGAATGTAAAGCACATTTTTTTCCTCATTGCTATTTTTTCCCAGTATTTCCTTGGTTCATTAATCTCTAGTTGTTTTTGCTTTTTGTTATTTCTTTTGAATTTTCAACAAATATAATTATATTATAATTTGTTTAGGTGTAGATAACATTCAGTTTGAGAAAAGTTATGGCATATCCAAAACAAAGGTTTGGCATCGATCTGATTTTACTTAGGATAACAGAAAAAAGTAGAAGAATGTAGAAGATAATAAATAATGTAAACATAAAAATCATGGTTATATACGTGAATTTTCTTTTACAATAATGTATACTTTACAAGAGTTTTCTATAAAAAAATTGGAAGATATCAAAGAATATTAAAATTTGGAAAGAAAATAATAGTTATATAAAGAAAATTGGTAGAATTATGTTTCACTTTCTGCTACATTATTTTTAACAAAAAGTAATTTGGATGAGTAACTCATCCAAATGCGATGAAAGCCTCAATTTATTCTCAATATTGCCTTTTAATAAAATAAATTACAATGATAGCTGGTTTATTTTGTAATGTCTCAAATGGACAAGTTTTATGTGTATTTTTGAAGCAGAATATCCAGGACTTCATGATGAATTGGATATGAAGGGGGAGCAAGAGAAAGAGAGAGCAGAACTGAAAATTAATGTTTTCTGACTTGGCCAACTGGGTGTATGGTGATGTCATTTGCTAAGCTGAAGACTGTGGTGCGGAAACCCATTTGAGGTAGGAAAGAATGAATACATTTTGGATATGTTAAGTTTGCCATTTGTGTGATTTACATGAGTGGTGGTTTGGATATAAATATATTATTCAAAGGAATGTCTCTTCTTTGAGAAAAAATTGAGACATCTACATATGATTGGTGTTTTAAATAGCTTATTCAGTGGGGTGCACTCAGGACAGGTTAAGAGAAAGGAGTAAAGAGTCTCAATATCAAGCATTCAAGAATAGGGAAATAATTTCAGATCCTTGCTAAGAGAGTAATGATGGCAGCGGTGGTCCATCTGAAAGAGTTTCTGCCATGACACCAGCTGCAGTGGGGGAGGTGTGGCTGGGACTGTGGGTTCCACAGAGCCTGAGGGAGCTAGGAACAGGGGGAAGCCCCACCTGCTTCCTAGTTGGCAGGGAGTGAGCGTCAAGCTCTCTGGGTGCAGCTGCAGGCCACCCAGCCATGGCCGTGGACTAGGGCATCCCTGTGCTCCTAGGGGCTGGGAGCAGGCAGGAGCTCTGCCATCCTGGGCACAGCTGCAGCCATTTGGCCACAGGCTTGGAAGTGTCTGCTCCCACTGCCTGGCCTCTTTCTGCTCTTAGTGCTTGCTCTGATCCTGGGACAAAGTTGAGGCTCAGCTCAGGTGCTGTCACAACCTGGCCAGGTGCACCCACGCTTGGGGCAGTGTTGACATGCCAGCCCCTGCTGCCTCAGCCCCCTCTAGACTTTGGGTGCTGATGAGACCAGGAAGGAGGATGAGGGGGTGCTGAGGGTAGCTTGGCATGGGCCTGCAGGTGCTCCTTGGCACAAACAGCTTGGGTGATGGCAGGAGTCAGACAGGCTCCTGAATGGAAAAAGGTAAGTCTCCGGTGAAGCCCCCACCTTCAGGCCATAGATGGCCTAATGCCTGGGGGCTGGGCTGAAGGATCAGAATGGGAACTCATGGTGCCTTTTCTGGGCCCAACATGGCAACCCATGAATAAATCAACATGCACTTCCTCCCCTCTAAAGCCCATAAAAATACCAGATTCAGCCAGACTTAAGGAGATGATCTGATGACCAGCTGTGGAGAGGAGCTACGTACTCCAGGGTTTCTTCTCCACTGAGAACTTAGCAGATGTTGGCACTCTACCAGCTGAGGAGAGGAGCTACCCACTCCAGGGTCTCCTCTCTGCTGAGAGCTGAACACTCATTGGAACACCTTGCCTCCAGAGAGTAGCTACCCACTGCAGTTCTACTCTGGGCTGTTCTGTTACTCAATAAAGATCCTCTTCACCTTGCTCACCCTCCACTTGTCTATGTACCTCATTCTTTCTGGAGACAGGACAGGAACTAGGGACCTGTTGAATGGCAGAGCTAAAAGAGCTGTAACAAAAACAGGGCTGAAATCCCCCCTTGCTTGCCATATTGTGGGCAATAAGAAGGAGAGAAGACAGAAGGAGAGAAGATCTGTGGCCCTTTGGAGGGCCAAGACTTAGGAGCTCCCCAAGCCCAGGCTGTGACCCCTTCTCTGGGGCTCTGTGGTTCCTGGAGTCTCCAAGCTTCCAGGCACCACAGCATTCCCCAGTGCCAGCCATGGAAGCTTCCTGTGGCATGTCTGGTTTAGCGAGAGACTCACAGGAAGTGGCATCCATGCCAGTGTCTTGGGGCTGCCTGCCTCACTGAAGCCAACATGCCTGGCTATGTGCAGTGGCTGCACCTCATGCTTGCTCACTCACTCACTCCTTGCCACTTTGCACCTGGCTTGCCCCTGGCAGGTGTGAGATTCTCACCAGTAGCATGAGCTGAGTGCAGCCTGCCAGACCAGGTGGGTGGAACGAGCCCAGAAGGCCCAAGTAACAACCTGGGCAATGGCGCCACTGGCCACAGAAGTTTATGGCTGGTGAAGCAACACCCCAAGCATCCTGTAACAGTAAGGAGCCACAGTCACTAAAATAAAATAGTGTTTCAAGAACAAAGCAGTGTTGAACATTGAACAAAGAACAAAGGAGTGTGTGAGTTCAGGTTACCAAAGTTCTCATTAAGAATTGGAGCCATAACAAAAACAGAAATTGACAAATGTGACCTAATTAAACTGAAGAAATTCTGCATAGTAAAAGAAGTATCATCAGAATAAACAGACGATCTACAGAATGGGAGGAAATATTTACTAACTATACATCTGTCAAAGGTCTAATATCCAGAATCTATATGGAACTGATACAATTTAACAAACAGAAAAAACCCATCAAAAAAGTGGGCAAAATACATTAATAGACACTTTTTTTCCTTTTTTTTTTTTTTGAGGTGGAATCTTGCTTTGTTGCCCAGGCTGTAGTGCAGTGGCATGATCTCAGCTCGCTGTACCCTCTGTCTCCCAGGTTCAAGCAATTCTCCTGCCTCAGCCTCCCAAGTAGGTGGGATTACAGGTGCCTGCCACCAGACCTGGCTAATTTTTGTATTTTAGTAGAGATGGGGTTTCACTATGCAGGTCAGCCATGATCTGCCCACCTCGGCCTCCCAAAGTTCTGGGATTACAGGCATGAGAAGACATACAAGTGGCCAAAAAACATGAAAAAATGTTCTGTATCACTAATCGTCAGAGAAATTCAAAACAAAACCACAATGTGATACCATCTCACACCAGTTCAAATATCTAAAATTAAAAAGTGAAAAAATAGCAGATGCTGACCAGCCTGCAAATAAAGGAAATATATACACATTCTTAGTGGAAGTATAAATTAGTTCAGACACTGCAGAAAGCAGTTTGGAGATTTCACAAGGAACTTAAGACTACCATTTGCCCCAGCAACCCCATTGCTAGGTATATATACAAAAGGAAACAAATTATTCTACCAGATGCATACACTTGCATGTTCATTGCAGCACCATTTACAATAGCAAATATGTAGAATTAAATGCCCATCAATGGTGGACTGGATAAAGGAAATGTGGTATATATATACCATGAAATACTATTCAGCCATAAAAAAGGGTGAAATGATGCTCTTTCTTTCTTTTTTTTTTTTTTTTTTTTTTTTTGAGAGAGTCTCACTCTGTCTGCCACTAGGCTGGAGTGCAGTGACACAATCTTGGCTCACTGCAACCTTCACCTCCTGGGTTCAAGTGATTCTTCTGCCTCAGCCTCCTGAGTAGCTGAGACTACAGGCACACGCCTCCATGCCCAGATAATTTTTGTATTTTTAGTAGACACGGGGTTTCACCATGTTGGCCAGGATGGTCTCGATCTCTTGACCTCGTGATCTGCCCGCCTTGGCCTCCCAAAGTGCTGGGATTACATGCATGAGCCACCATACCCGGCCATGAAATGATGTTCTTTGCAGCAACATGGATGCAGCTAGAGGCCATTATCCTAAGCAAATGAATGCAGAAACAGAAAACCAAATACCACATATTCTCACTTATATGTGAGTGTTAGACGTTGGAGACACATGAACATAAAGATGTCAACAGTAGAAACAGGACTACTAGATGGGAGAGGGAGGGAGGAGGGCAAGTGTTGAAAAACTAACTGTTGGATATGATGATCAATACCTGGGATCACTCATACCTGAAACCTCAGCATCATGTAATATACCCAGGTAACAAGGTAACAAATCTGCACATGTACCCCTGAAGCTAAAATAAAAGTTGAAAAAAAGAAATGGGGCTGTGAAGACCATTAACAACTTTCATAAGAGAAGTTGTAGGAATGTGGTAAGGTAGAAAGGCATGTATTGAGTTTAAGAATAAAAATGTGACAAAAAGAAAACTTTGGAAACGTTTGTTTTAAAACAATTATAGAAAAATGGGATGTGGAGCAACAGAAGTGCCAAGGTAGAGTCTATATACCAGCAAAAACTTGCTTGAAGCTAATAGTCTATTCTGGAGAATAAGGGATTGATAGTTTAAAAGTGAAAATGTGGCCAGCTGTGGTGGCTCACGCCTGTAATCCCAGCACTTTGGGAGCCCTAGGCAGGCAGATCAAGAGGTCAGGAGTTCAAGACCAGCCTGGCCAACATGGTGAAGCCCATCTCTAACATAAATACAAAACTTAGTTGGGTTTGGTGGCGTGCACCTGTAATCCCAGCTACTGAGGAGGTTGAGACAAGAGAATCACTTGAACCTGGGAGGCGGAGGTTGCAGTGAGCCAAGATCGGCCACTACACTCCAGCATGGGTGACAGAGTAAGACTTAGTCATTGAAAAGAAAAGTGAAAATTTGTAACTGAGGCATTAAAATCTTTGCATCCATAGCGCAGGATACTTACATTTGATAAGCAGAGAGCCATATAGTCTTTGTAATGCTATTGTAATTTATTCAAAAATAAAAGAGGTATAGTTTTGTGTTCGATGATATAAAATAACAGAATAAGGGTGTGAAGACTTCTAAATTGCTTAGGAGATGAAAGACAAGGTCAGAAGCTAAAGTGATGCATGAGAAGACTAATAAGTGAGAAACATAAAAAATAGTCATCACAGAGAGTAAGAACAGATATTGAAGAGAAATAAAATAAGTTTACTAGGAAGTACTGAGTGTCCATGGAAATTGGTGATCATGAGCATATAGTGAGATTTTTATAGTGTGTGAGTTCTCCTGCCAAATTTTCTGCATATCTGCATGCATGAAAAAAGTTTGATTGGTAAGTTCTTCAGGAGAGAAAATTCCCCACATGATTGTGAAAAAGATAAGTTGCAATTTGTAAATTTTTGAAGGAAATTGAAGATCTCAATGGGGTCAAATGATTAGTACAGTTAATGCTTGTATAAATAAGAAACAGGTTATATTTGAAGTGTTTTCAAGTAAAAATAGATATTGTAGGTAATGCAATATTTACTAATTATAAGGTTTATGATATAATATGAAAATACAATAATTGGATGAATCGAAGCTAAAGATCATTAGAGATCTAGAAGTCAAGGAAGTTAGAGGCAAGTGGGCAGGGTGGACTAATCATATGTAAGTTGAAATTTACAAAGAATGGAAAGGCTAGTAACAAGCCAGGTGCTAAACTTGATATAATGTTCAAAAAGATACAGAAAATCTGTGGTTAACCTCCTTTCTGCCAAATGCAGAGGGTGGCAAAGCTGAATGTCGTGGACTTAATGAAGAACTTTCACAAGCAGAGGAAACAAGTAGTTTGGAGGTAACTTTGGATTGCAAGAACACCAACCCTACCTTAAAATTTTGATGTACATGGCGTGAGACTAAATACTCAGGATAAACTTAAGAGAAGAATACCCCCTTTTCAATTAAGGTGGGAGAACAAATACTATGAAAGAAGATGAAGATTTAGTAGAATAATCTTGTCAAAAACAGGAATTTTCTGGGCATAGTGGAACAAGTTTGGAAGGAAAGGGAGAGGAGTGAGGAGACGATAATAAAAATATATGTAGAATGAGATAAAAGGAAATAATGCATGCCTTAGGAGACTTAGGCTTCTGGTCAAATTGAGTCAGGTGAGTATTATGAATATTTTTAATCATTTCCACATGAAATTATCAAGGTATAGTGAATAAAATAGGCAAGTCTCGGCTTTGATGGAGCTCATGTTGTAGCAGGCAATGGCTACAACTTATATAGTTGTAAATAACTATATAAGATACATGGTGATAGCATTGTGGACGAAGATAAAACCAGATGCAGTATATGGTGTATTAAAGTTGTGATAGAGTGCTATTTTACATTCAATATCTGGGGAAAATCCTCTGTTAAAATCAACTTTGAACAGAGTATTGCGAGTATGGGGATTATGACAGAATGAAGAGGGGAGGTGGTTGGGAGCCAGAACATGGAGGTTCTAAGGAACTACTGTAAGGCTTTGACATTTACTCAGAATGAATGGACATCGTTGCCTGATTTTAAGCAGAAGGGAGATTTTATCTGTCAGACATTTTAGATGTGGTATTCTGACTGCTCTGCTGAGAATGAGAATAAGTTCTTTATTGAATAGATTTTGAAGATAGAGTCCACATCAGTTGTGCTGTATTACAAGTGATGTAGAACAGCAATAACCAAAGAGATCTCTAAATGTGTGTGAGAGTTTTTCTCCTGTTGAGCAAGATACTCTATATTAAGATGCAGAAGACAGAAGAGTGGGTCGGTGGCTGGAAAACAGAGGTTGATTTTATTTTATCTCACTTTTAAGATAGAGTTTTACTCTTGTTGCCCAGGCTGGAGTGCAGTGGCATCATCTGGGCTCACTGCAACCTCTGCCTCTCAGGTTCAAGTGATCCTCCTGCCTCGGCCTCTTGAGTAGCTGGGATTACAGGCACGCACCACCACTTCTGGTTAATTTTTTGTATTTTTGGTAGAGTCAGGGTTTCACTATATTGGTCAGACTGGTCTCGAACTCCTGACTTCAGGTGATCTGCCTGCCTTGGCTTCCCAAAGTTCTGGGACTATAGGCATGAGCCAGCAGGAGGTCGATTTTAGACATCTAAGTGGAACTGACAAGTCAGTAGACTGTTAAGTGGATTGACATAAACTGGGGATTCAATTTGGAAGTAATTAGCATATAGTGGTGTTTATATCCATGAGACTGGTGGAGATCATGTGAACAGTGTGTAGTTTGAGCAAAGGAATTACTGCATAAAGCCTATGAGACTCCATATTTTAAGGGTTAGAAGGTGAGGAAGATCCAGCAAAGTTGTTAACAAAAAATGGCTTAAGATGGAAGAGGAGAACTAAGCGCTGCAAACATAATAGCTGTTCCTTCCCTTCCTTCCATCCTTCCTTCCTTTAATTTCCTCTTCCTCCCTATTCTCAGCTCACTTATTTTCCTCCCTCCAGTTTTAGCTTTTGTTCTCTCTAATTTTACACGTCTTTTTCTTTCCTTTTTTGAGGGGTTCTTTTTATTTAAAAAAATATTTTAGGAAATGCCTTCATTGTGGAATGCCTTATTTATCACTAAGATTTCAGATGTTTTCTTAAAATAACACTTAATGAATTATTGGAATTCTGATAGTTACCAATTTAATATGGTTTATGTGTAAGATCTCTCTTTAAGCATTTCTCTAGTATGTGTTGGTAAAAAAAGAAATGAAAAATCAGCTCTTTATAATTATTTAGCAAGATTTAGGCAAAGCCTTTCAAAATTATTATGGTCTTGATCGATGTGATTAAGTTTCTATGTACAGAAACTTGGAATTGAAGAGAAATCTTTAGAAAAATAATTCTGCAGTGACACAATTGTATAATTTGCAAATGATTAAAGATGGATAATAGTTTGCATTTATGAAGGCAAATTGTTCTAAGTGGTTTTAGAAGAGAAAAATGACATTTCACAATTTACCAAAAATATAAAATGTCTGATTGAGGAAATCATTTTGAATTGCTGCTAAAAATTTTCAAGGTGCTATTAAGCTGGGATACACTGTATTTGAAATTGTAGAGAAACCTATTCCTATACTTTTGCATCTCTATTTATGGCTCTTTTTTTTTTTTTTTTTTGCTTTCTTTTCTTGGAGGCTAATTTAACAGAGATTGAAGCTAATTTTGAATGAAATATTCTGATTTACTTATTATTCTTCCAAACTCACTAGGGAGCATCTAATAGAACGTTGTAAAATTTTGCTATTTGAGAGCTAAATACATCTCACATATAAATAAAGCTATGTAATGGTAATATAACTCTGGAAAGCTGATTATTAGAAATAATAAAGTCTCAGGGGAATTGTGAAGCCCCAAGATATGTTTTGAGAATTAGAATAGCTCAAGGCTATAATGTTGCCTAGCTACTGAAACAGTAATACACTCTTATTTTGAAACAGTCTTTCTTAGAGAAATATGAACTATCTTTAAGTTTCAGCTCAAATTTTATTTTAAAAAAGAACATCACCATGTTTCTCTAACCATAGATGCTAATATTTTATACAGTAAACAATTTAAAATTAGGTACTTATTAAAAAATTAGTCAGAACTTTAAATTTTATTTTTATAAATGACCTAGGTACTAGGTTCATAAATAGAAGAACTTTTAAAATGTCACTTCATATCCTATCTTAGCTTTTAAAATTTGAGTAGATCACTTTATTTTTGGAGATTCCAATTGTTATCTGTAAAATAGAATCAAAGATTCTCTTTTACATATTTAAAAAGGCAGTTACAAGACTGAAATTTGATCTTTGAAGTAATGATGAAAAAGTATGTAAAATGTATAAATTAATTAGAAGGGGAAATAACACTCTTATTTATTATTATTATACTTTAAGTTCTGGGGTACATGTGCGGATCATGCAGGAGTTTTACATAGATACACACATGCCATGGTGGTTTGAAGCATCCATCCCCCATCATCTACTGTAGGTATTTCTCCTAATGTTATCCCTCACCCCCTGCTACCCCCCTACTCAGCTCTCCCACCCCCCAACAGGCCCTGGTGCATGATGCTCCCCTCCCTGTGTCCATGTGTTCTCATTGTTCAACACCCACCTATGAGTGAGAACATGCGGTGTTTGGTTTTCTGTTCTTGTGTCAGTTTGCTGAGAATGATGGTTTCCAGCTTCATCCATGTTCCTGTAAAAGACAAGAACTCATCCTTTTCTTATGGCTGCATAGTATTCCATGGTGTATATGTGCCACATTTTCTTTATCCAGTCTATCATTGATGGACATTTGGGTTGGTTCCAAGTCTTTGCTATTGTAAACAGTGCTGCAATGAACATATGTGTGCATGTGTTTTTATAATAGAATGATTTATAATCCCTTGGGTATATACCCAGTAATGGGATTGCTGGGTCAAATGGTATTTCTATTTCTAGATCCTTGAGGAATCGCCACACTGTCTTCCACAATGGTTGAACTAATTTACACTCCCACCCACAGTGTAAAAGCATTCCTATTTCTCCACATTCTCTCCAGCATCTGTTGTCTCTAGATTTTTTAATG